>JAODUE010046246.1:0-18676 GCA_027564755.1 Amblyopsis hoosieri | reverse complement strand
ATCTTGAAGTTTATGCGGAATTTTATAGGAAGCCAATGTAGCTGAATCCGAATAGGGGTGATGTGATCCGTTGATTTAGTTTAGAATGTGTGTTATATTAGGTAGGTTGTTCTTATTCCACTTCGCATCATATATAGAGTAAATCTTGGATGGATTGTGTGTGTGACTCGCACAACGCCACAATACACATGCATTCATGAGAAAACATCAAAGTTGCTCAGGTCTGTCAGTATTATCATATTTATGTTTGTGTGTTGCTGTGTGTGTGTGTGTGTGTGTGTGTGTGTGTAAGTAAAGAAAAGGCTTTGTATACTGTGACATGGTATCATTGGATGTGCAGACAAACTCTTGCTGGGAGGGCAGCAAAAAATCCTCCTGTTTTATTTTAATTTTAAGGAACCAGGTTTAATGTGGTTACAATGCACACAATATTGTGAACGCTTCTAGTTTGGGGTATTGATAATAAGGTAGCTTTACAAGACATATGAAAGGCTTTTAGGCTTTTATAAATCAAAATGTGGTGATAATGCTTTGTTCTTCAAAACCTCTCAGTAGAAATTATGCTGGCTGGCTTTATGGAAAAATTGTTATTTTGAACTTGAGTCTTTGCCATAGCTTACTACAGATAGGAAGGGCTGTTGTGATGGAATGCAATGTTGTTTACGTTTGATGGTGGAAACAATACATTTGCATTACCTGCAGATATAAAAATAAAGAAAAATTATATACATACATACATACATACACTACCATCATTTTAAAGGGTGAGCAATAAAAGGCTCAATGGGAGCAACAAGCTGTTCTTCTCTCCCACACTCATGGGGAGGCCAACATGTTCTGGACGTGTGAGGATGGGGTTGCAGGGCAGTATCAGCTGGTCCAGTCAGCACACAAACTGTTCTATGCTACTCATTATTTTAATGTTTTCATCTGTAAATGGACACATTTTGTAAAAGCTGCTTAGCTTTTAACTAATTTGACATTAAGATATGATATTAAGGATATTAAGGTTGAACTAGGTCAAAAGGATCGTGTAAAAAATAATGTTAAAGCTCCAAATAAAATCCGACTTGAAATAACATAATGAAACGCCCATGGTAAGGACATTTGACAATCACAAAGCCACAGTTCAGGATTTTGGTAACCAGATTTACGCATGAAGGAGTGAAGTCACGGTCAGGAATGTACATTTGGAAGGGGGGAGAAGTGTGTGAGAAGTGTCTTTTTCTGAGAGAAGTCCCCGGTTGTGAAGAGGTTAATTGTGTTTGAATCGCCGTCCGACGGGAGAAAAGAGGCAAACTGGAGGGACAATTGAGCAACGATGAGCATGTTAGAGGGGGAGACACAAGGTGGGGAATGCATGGTTAACAGTGGCAATGCATGTGCATGTGTGCCTTAATACCCAGGACCTGTCTAGCCTGAGGTGACCCTTGATCTCCTTTTGTATGCTCCTCCCTGTTCCAGATGTAAATCCCCCCCCCCCACACCCCACACACACACACACACACACACACACACACACACACCACTCCTAGCTTATATTTTTCACACACTGCGCAAGGTTTTGGGGGAAGCGGCACATGAAAACACATATCTTTTTGACCCCATTCCCATTCTCCCCACCCCCAAGTCAGCATGTATCCTTTCTCATCATGCCATTGTGTTGTTATGAGGCAGAAGATTCAGGCCAGTGCTGGGAGAAGGGGGAGGCTATTAGAATGAATCCCACCCCCCTTTCCCAACATGGACGGACGGACGGACGGGGCTGTACGTTTGACATACCGTTATAATCACAGCAGTGTTAATCAGAGGGTTGTCACATATTATTACATCGCTTGACGACGCTACATTGAACCACCTCAGGCATAAGCGGAAGCTTCCTGATGCTATTAATGGGCGTTAATACAATTCCAAAAGCCGGGCTGGAACAAGCCATCTACACGGGCCAGTGGTTAAAGCGCTGTAAGGTTAATGAACCAATTTACATATGTTCCGCCTCCATCTGGAAGGAGTGGAGGGGCAGATGCTCTTCTATGCTGTTGCGGTCGTCTCATGAAGGAATGTGAAGGTGTCTCAGAGGTTGACGAGCACATTTGACATTTTGCCTCAAGTAGAACGCATTTTTTCAAAGTGAATTGAAATTATATGCACTCACAGCACTCACTGTAAGGTACGTTGAGGAAAAAGCATCCCCTTTTGCAATATATCAGCCATGAGGGTTTGCCTTTGTTTCTTATTTTTTACTTTTCTTTTGGCAGTGCAGTTAATCGTCTCAAGACAGAATTTTGGTCCTAGCCAATGGTGTTGTTTTTTTATTTTATTTTTAAAAAATGCACTTAAGAGTAAATGATAGAGTGCTGACCTCTGAAAAAATAATAAACAGGCAGAGCATATGGGGTCATCTCGCCTTTGGGCTATGGGTCACCTGATGGGTTGAGGGGTGTATACATCATCTACTTCAGACATTGCACGGGGGGGTGGGGGTCGGGTTTAGTGGCTTGTCCAGCCCTGTGTCCTTCCTTATCTGAGAGATCACGTTACAAATCCAGCATTCACCAAACACTGCTTGACAACATAAGACAAAACAAGGTAAGTCTATGATCAGTAAACCAGCGTGAAAGCAGAACAGAAATCACAAGACTGGTTGGTTGGCATGGTCATCATCTCATCCTGTCTGCTGGCATCAGATAAGCAAGCCAGGGCCTCTCAGGAAAGGTTATTTGGCCCCAGGACAGCCCCATGCAATAGATATGGCTTGGACTGGCAGGGTATAGGCAGATGTAATCTCCAAATGGGGAAAGACCAACATTTTTTGGCATCCATCTGTTTTTTTCTCTGATAGGTCTGAGAAATACAACAGAAGGGATTAATGGATAAGAAATCCTTTTAAGGGCGCATGATAATCCCCACAGTGTGTAGGTTTGGGTTCATCAATCCCTTTTCCATGGATGGGGCTTTTAAACTGATCACTTGCAGCCAGGTTTGGGGTTTTTACAATGTGTTATTTGCAGCCATGTTTGGGGTTTTTACAATGTCAACGTAAGCACAAGTGTTAGTCACAGATTAGCTGCTTGTGCAGTTAGTACAGAGGAGTGATGGGTATAGGTCGAGAAAATGGAACAATGCCTCCATGATCCCAGATGAAAGAAATCATTTGCTCAATTTTATGAACACAGTATTTTTCTGGCCTGGTGGTTCTATCAATGTCTAACAGGCCCCACAGAGCATGAACAGGGCGAGTGACAAAGCTGGTAAAATGTGCTTTAGCCATTTTTCAGCTGTAAGCTTTACAGGTAAATTCAGATAATGCACTCTTGTGTTTCCACCCCATTTTCTTTTTCCTTCTGAAGAACCATCATTTCCACTGAGTGTCTGTTAACACCCTTACTGGTAAAGCTTCTGTTATTTCTGCTAAGCTTTTACAACATTTACAGTGAAGATGAAAAGTAGCTATACGACATGGTTTTTCCAGGAATACAGTGAGGCAACTTCCTCCATTTATGTTGATTTGATGTTAAATCTACAGTCTAGTCTTCTATATCTAGTCTTCCTTTATAAAGTAAAACATAACATATTTCAGGCAATTCAGGCAAATTAAGTTAATATTTATAAACAGTCTGCCAACAGATTTAGCCTGTTGCCCATCTGCCTTTTATATGTAATGTATATGTGGAGGCTTGGTGTAATAACAGGCCAATAAAATATAAAAATCTATAGAACTTTTGTCACGCTTTGTGGTAGGCTTACATTTAGTCTGGTTTCGGTGACGATACTGCAGCACCAGTGTCGGTTTCTTTACTTCACTTTTCACATTTAAATGTATTTGCAATTAACTAGGAAATAAGAAGGGTATTTTATTTCACAAACCGCTTAAAGTCATTCAGCCTGCCGGCGAGTAGGGTCTGTTTTCTGACATGTTTCTCCATGTGTTAACTGAGTAGGTGCCTTGCCTGCTGTATGGCGCGGGATACGCTTTAGCACCAGGAGTGAAGGCGTTGCAGTCACTAATGACCGTATTGCACTCAGCAGAGAGGCGGTGTCATATTTCACATAGGCAGACTGATGGATCCCTGTAGTCTACACCCACTGTCTGTAAAACCAATGTTTTTGCAGTTTATTTTGTGTGTTCAAGCTGACAATAGTGTTTTTTTTTTGTCTGCAAGCTGGCGTAAACATTTGAAGACGAGACAGCATCCGGGGGAGCGTTGCTATTTCTTCTTTTACATAGAAGCTAAAATTTGTGAATTTGCCTGCCTCTGTACATATATTGTGGTTAGCCCACAGCTTTAGAACCTCTAGTGAGTGTTCTGACAACTAAATTTTTCCAACCCAGTTAGGCTTGAAATCTTCCGAAGGATGAAAGATACATTCTACCTTTGAATAATGACATTCTTCTTCCCAGGGTGGAATTCAGTAGGGTCATGATTACAAATTCTCCTCTCCCGGTCTCCCATCATCTCTTGTCTAATAGAAGGCAATATAACAAGACAATAGGTCATTATTTTGATGGCATGCTCTGAGTCTGTTGAACACGCCAGTCAGTTAGATTATGGGGACGGGGCTGGTGGTGGAGGAGGTCTCAGGGCTACTAGCAAGTGCTACAGCTTGTTTAATTTGGACCAAGAAGACATACAATTGAACCTCATATCCCGGGGGTTCTCCTGCCATTTTAAATGTTCCTGGATGTGTCTGGGTCATGGGCATTGAGGTAGGGATTTGGGAGGGGAGAGTGGAGAGGGTCTCTGGAGGGGTTGTGTAGGTTGATTAGGAGGGCCAAGTGGGGAGAATCCCTTGATGCCTGGCCCTGTCACCTCCCTAATGTGCTCTGAATAATTCCCCCACCCCGTGTGTGTGTGTGTGTGTGTGTGTGGGGGGGGGGGTAGGGACTAGATTATGTCTGGCCACGCTTAAGGAGCACTTGTCATCTGCCCCCTCGAGGCCTGCACCGGCTCCTTTGTCTGAATGTGAGGCGTTGGTACAGTGTCAACTAGCACAAAGCACTGTTGCGATCGGGAGCATCTCGGGTTGAGGACTGACATGGGCATTCATGTCTGCATTTCTGTTTGGGAAGGGGGGGCACTGGAAATCGAATGGATCAGTGACTTCATGTTAAAACTACGATTCAATAGTATCTTTTATATTCCATGCACAGCCCTGTAACAATACCAGTTTTATTTGTTAACTGCTTAACTAATCTAAGGTCCCTACTTATGTTTTAGTTAATACATATTCAGACAGCCTCAAAGGAGAACGTATTAACTCACAAAGAGCCAACAGTGTATGTCTGTCTGAAGGTGGGATGAAAGATTCATCTGTACACCATGGTTGACAAAGCAAGCATTGAGCCAGAAGGCAAATGTCACAAGTTTCACTTAAACATCTGAGCATCTAAATGAGCTCGACCTTTCATAACTGTTGGGGCAAGTTAGGGCATTGGGAACTATGTGACATGAGCGAGTTGGTCATTTAGACACCAGGAAATGGCACACATTCCTCAATTGTAATGAGAACATAAACACTATTCAAAAATGTTCATTCTAAATTCTGATCTGGTATTAAATAAATATATGGTATTAAATATGTATTCTGATGATTGAGGAACAATTTTGCATATTTTACATATTTGTAATATAACAATGTTGAATTAATAATTTTTGCCAATATGCTATTTTATGTCATTATACCAAATATGAATAAATGGAAATTGGTGGGGCATATTCTAGATACTATTTCTGTGGGAACTATTCATTTCTGCAACGATCTCAACATTTCTCAGGTTAGAATGACGATTCTGACTCGTGTACATAACTGAGTAATCCTTTGTCACATTTCACAGTGTAGCCCACAATTCTAACGACACCCATCTCCCAAGGGTTACCTCACAGTGGAAATGTTTAAATACAGCCACTGACTTTATTTAATTTAATTATTTGTTATTCTTTGGAACATCACAAGCTATTTTTCATATATTTTTAGAACAAATGTGCAAGACCTTTTGCATATGACATTTAGTGATTGGCAGATTTAGTCTTCGTGATTGCTACTGGGACTAGTTTATAGTTGGCAGTCTAGGTATGTTAAAAGTTTTGTTGGACATATTTGTAACCATGTTGTTGTTTTTTTTTTTCTTGGTTATTTTAAAAACATAAAGAAAAACAATTAAAATGTCAACAGAAATATGTGTCATGCTTTGTCACATTGTGTATACATGTAGGACGTGGATGAATAATCCTAATTACTTGTGAAGGTACTGTGGGGCAGAGACTTTAGTATGGATGATAATTGTTCTGTGGAGTCTCTGAGGGCTTCATCATGTCCGCCACCTCGGTCCCCAGAGGTGTGCAGTCCCCTCACACAGCCACACTAGCTAGCGTGTTTTGCTCATGGCACTGCGGGATCCTGTCTACGTCTGTTCCATTGATTAATGAAACTGGCACAGTGGGGGTCTGAGAGAGGCAGGCGTTGAGATCAAGGGCTCTTGCTCTCTCGCTCTCTCCCTCTCTGGCTGTCTGTCTCTTTCTGTCTACTATAGTGAAAGACATGATACATAGTCATGACACACACACGCAGTGACAATGAATTAGCATAGCTTCTGTGTGCAAATGCTTGTGCTGGAAGGGTGTTTCTTTTTTATTTTTATAAACATAATGTTTGTAGATTAGTCTGGCTTAATGATCCGATTGCCATGTAGCTGCTAGGCCCTAGCAGCTAGGGCTTTAGTGTGTGTGTGTGCGTGTGTGTGTTGTTGGGAAATCTCGCTGGTCTCCCTCATTTCCAAATACATGCCCCAGGCACCACCATTACTAGAGCACTATTTATGCTCTTTAGTACGGGTTTGCCGCTCTAGCAGGGGGTACAGTATAAGGAAATGACTAAAATTATGTCTTCACTAACCTCAGTGGGCAGCTCTGGTATTTTTCTTTGCCTAAATGAGAAATTACGAGATGTGTACTTGGGGTATATATTTAAGAAGCTCCGGTCAAAGTATCACGCCATGTTATTTCTTAGAAACATAAAAATGCAAAAATAAATCCTTTCCTCCATCCTTTCTGAGAAAAGCCTAACCTGCTTCCGATTTAGAGCTCTAAGCAATGGGCCTCTCTATTCTGTGCTTACTAGGTCTCTCCACTGGGGTTGATGGGTTCATTGAGGTCGGCGGTTCTGACTTACAGCCGCACTAGTATACAGTATAATGCACACACCTCTCACATACTGTAATGCTAACTTCACAGAAAAGCTATGGCGTACGTAGGAGTTTAGAGAAAGACAAATAAAGGGAAACAGAATGGGGAAGACCCCAACCGTCTCTGCTGGTGTGCCTGTGGAGACACGCCTCCCAGCCAACCACCGATGGTCATAGTGTGAAGCTAGGGGGCGCCAGCACCGCCTATAGGCTAAACAAAGGAGCACTGTAGTAGCCTAGCTGGGAGCTCTATGCTGGGTTGCTCCTCCTGGACACTGGACCGTTTGATATGGCACCCGCACGCTTGTGTCTCTGTGCAAGTGGGTTTAAGAATCTGGGGCGGGGGGACAAATGGTGCCGGTTCTTTTAGAGCACACAATCACACACGTAGTATAGTGACTGTTGTGTGTGTGATATAACGGTTGCTGCTTACTGTTAATTGAGCAATATCTGCTTAACCCACCTCCTCCTCCTGTGCAATGCGCTTTAAAACTGACTGGGATGGAGTTGTTTGTGTGTCCTCTACACTGCCAATTCAGTCAACTTCGTTGGCACGATTAGCTCGTTCTGCCTGCACAATTACATCCCAAATCAGACTAAACACACTAACTAAGTGAAGTAACAAACTCATGCATATAAACTGCATGTTGGCACAACATCTTCAATAAGACTGACTTTTTACTGCGCATGATTTAAAGTCAACTATTCATTTAAATCCTCGCTGTAATCTGAAAGGATAATCCCAGCATGTTAGGGTTGTTTGACTCATCTTTGTTTTTGCTAGCATGTCTGGTGAGAGCGCTTTGACCATTCCATTTGAAGTTTTCATTCCATTAGAATTACACTGAGCAGTCACTTTATCCATATAGCCAGCTAACCATAACCTACTAAGTATTACATGCACATCTGCAAGGTTGTTACACACACACATACATACAGTACATATATACACGCACACAGATGCATCACAAGTACTTTTAAAGATACCATAAGCACACATCTGTCTCCTCTAACATTTGGCATGTGATGCCATCAAAACCACATCTTCAATCTTTAGAGGAATGTTTACCATTCTATACGTGCTGTCTTGTTACATCGCAGGCCATCACAGGACCAGACGGAGAGAGAGGGCTCCTGTAGGAGGAGAGAAGACTTCTCTACAGCCTTCACCAACAGTATGAGGACGGGAAAGACGTTTAAGAGCCCAACAAGAAGGTAAAAGTGCTATCTCCTGTGTGTGTCCTTGAACTAACCCTCCACCTGGGTTCCTGAGTTGACTGTTTGCCTCGGTGTGTCTGTGTGTGTCTGGCATGAGGCCACATCCAGCTAGGTGAGAAGCACACCATCCAGTCTCTCACCTGCTGCATCCTCTGTGCGTCAGCCACCCCCGTATCTTGTCTCTCATCTGTCTTTATCTCACTCGCTCTTTCACGTTTGTCTGCAGGGGGAAAACAACTGTCCTCTTCATGCTGATACAATTAGTCTTTTATTTCTTCTGTCAAGAATGCCTAACTCAAGATTGGTTACCATTTTAAGTAAGATAAATCCTGAGAGGCACACTAAATCATTGTCTAACATGTAGGCATATTCCAGATGACTGCTGCAGCTTTACTGTATTTATGCAGACTATAAATATATAAATAAAATTGAGGAAAGTTTTGTTTTTAGATAGCAAGACATAGCGCTATTATCAAGCGCTCGCCGTGTTAACGCCAAGTTTAGAGGGCAGTGCCAAGCGCAGATTACGTGATCAGGCACAAGTTTAGTACATCCAGCGTAAAATGTGACTGCACAGAGTGCGCTATCTGCACTCTGGCTGCGCTCACTTTTACGTTGCACTCGCTAACGTACATGCATGAGGCCCATAATATGTTCACTTCCTCCTAACTGCAGTTAATTTAGGCTAATTTCAGTACAATTGAGTGACTCCATTTCAGGTCAATGCAATCTTCTCTGATTATTCTTTCCTTAATGATTCTGTGGATGTTAAGTCTTTCTGGGTGGCATTCACACACCCTTATCTGTGGTTGTGTCTTACTCCCTCTCTTCCATCCCTTCCTGTCATCTGTTCAGCGGTATCATGTACAGTACATTGGCTACTTTACAGTAGCCCAGCCATTCCTTTCTTAGCTGCCTGCTAGACAATGGAGCATCCACTGCTAATAAGACACTGGGCGATTGGGTGACACGCGCCTGTGTGTTTTACAATGGACTACCCTTCAAGGAATTCCCCAAAGCCACTAATGTCCACAATTTATTTTAAGGGTCTCTGTGTTTTAAAAAGCTGTATTGACCACCAGACTCTGACAAATAAAATAAGGACATTGGTCCTTTGTGTGTTTAGGATTATTAAAATACCTAGGCACGATTAAAAGGGAAAACATAATGTAATATAAGGAAAGAAAGATGGTGGTTTTAACACTGACACTGGTCTCAGCCCGCTGTCTCTTTCCTTTCCACTTGAGGCAAAATGTCTTCCAGGGGCAACCAAGTCTGTCCAAGCTGCTTAGTAAAGCAGCAGAGCTTACGACACACTGAGGTCCTTTCTGGGGTCCGTCTGTGCGTAGCGGGCGGTGGGCTTACACCACATTGTGCCACATGTTTAATATTTTATGAGGTATGAGAAAATGACAGGCGCACGAGCCCCTCTGTCAAGTCACATTGATTCACCGCAGATCTGGGCACGAATCATTGACTATTCACGGTCACGCAAAGTAACAGCTTGATTATAGATGACCATTAACAATTAGTGAGTGTGTGTGTGTGTGTGTGTGTGTGTGTGTGCAGGGGTACATATTTTGAGTTACAACCATAAAAACCTTACCGATAAGTGCCATAAATGGCAACATTTGTGTCCGCACATGAAACACAGGAAACAAGAGCGTATTTCACTCCACTGCTTCCAAAACTCCATCCTTCAGTGAAGATGTGCATCAATCACTGTTGGATTAGAGAGAAATAAATGCCTTATGATGGCAGCTGGAACCATGCCAGTCCCATAATGGATGGATGGGCGATGTAGCAGTGGAGGGGAGGAGGAGCTGAAGACCAGGCACATGCAAAAGGGGGGGGGGGGTTATGAAACCATCAAGATGGAGGATTGAAGAGAGTATTTCCGCAAAAGAGGATAAAGCAGTGAACAGGAATTATTGCTGAATTTCTGTAAGAGAGAACGAGGGAGGGCATCAGAGAGATATGGATTTAACCGTTGAAGGGAGACAGAACAAAAGATAAACTGATGAGGAGCGGAGCAGAAGTCTCTAATGTTTTTATAAGGTCATTAAATATTGCCCTTCCTGGCCCTTCTCTAATTGCTATGAGGGATGAAATGACTATGTTGACCCAGCTCTACCTGCCTGCTGTACAAAGCCCCTACATCTTCAGCTTGGCTTGGCACACATGCGCCACATAGTCCGCTACCTATATATTGTTGATTGGCAAATACAGTAAGCATTTAGAAGTAAAGGCAGTGGAAATTCAACACAATGCCACAATAAACACTGGTTATAAAGGAATACTGGGCATACACAGCCAGAAACGCCACTGTAAAATGTGTGCATCTTATCAGACGGTAAGAGCAGATTCATAATAGTTCATGTTGACTATCTGAATTTTGTTCCTCAAATGAAAACTAAAGGTGGGGCGGGTGGATGACTGAAGAAGGGGTTAGTTTCATTTTTTAACACCTTTCCTGGGGTTATAAACAAAAAAGAAGAGATCATTAAAGGAAAGAGGGAACAAGACAAGAGGAGAAAGAGGCTCTTAATGGCAGCAGTGGAAACAAACTAACAAATGGCTATACTTCCCCACGGACCAGTATCCAGAAGCCCTGCAAGTGAAAGAAAGTCATGCTTGCCATCATTTGAAAAGAAAACATTTTCATTTCATACATAAACTGCTTTTCTAGGAGGCTCAGCCTGTACTTCTAACCCTCCCACATGCTCAGCAAGTCACATAATCCCCAAATGAAGAAAGGTTCCAAAATGAAATGGGGAAGGAGGGGGGGGTGGCACAGCACCCCCTTAAAGATGTGGTTAGCATTTGAAATCTAATACACTTCATGTCAAATTTACAAATATCTCCATGCAGTCCACCGTCTTACTGTTCTGTGTGTGCTGAAAAAGTAACCAGATACTTTACACAGCCCTGGCTCCGTAAATAGGAACGCTGCTCACAACAATGACCCAGCCTTGGCAATGTGTTTCCAATATGTGGGATGGAGCTTCTGAGGAAACGCCCTATGGCATTGAAGCGAGAGAGGTTTTTGTTTTGATTTGAGTTCAATGCAAGCGTTCTGGAGATTTACTGACTCCGCCTTTAAGGCAGAACATCTTGTACAACAATTGCAAGTTACATAGCTCAATGGATTCTCAAAAATCTAATTTAAAATAAAGAAATACAACACTTGAATACAATATTTTTGGTTTGGAATATCACTCTTATTTTTATATTGGATGCTTCAGTTCTGGGGCTGGAGTGAGGTACACTGGGAGTCATTTAGCATTTTATACTCTCGCTTTATCAGTGTGCAAGAAGGGAGTGAAAGGGAGTCAAAGGCGGCCCCTAAGCTTTCTATAATGCCTCACGAGCGGAGACAAAGGCTCACATTCACTGCTGGGTGTCGATAAGAGCAAGCATTAGGCTGCCCTTGGCGGTATTACAACACGCACACCACCTCACACATGCACAGCCCTTATCCCTCTGCCCTCTAACGCACACGTACGAGTCGCGTGTGTGTGTGTGTGTGTGTGTGTGTGCGTGCGTGTGCGTGTGTGTGTGTGCGCGTGCGCACTCCAGAGGAGTAAAAGAGGCATCCAAGCTCAACGTTTTGAATCTTGTAGTCAGGAGAAGCAGACCCCCTGCTGTTTTCCCATCACAGCCAGTTCACTCAGGCTAAGGCGTGTGTGTGTACGTGCGCGTGTGTGTGTGTACAGTACGTGTGTGTACTTGTGTTAGTGTAAGGCGTCTAGCATCACCACCTATATATACTTTGGGGAGGGGAATTTCCATGTTTAGCATAAACATGCATAATAATACTACTACTACTACTACTAATAATAATAATAATTGTTAGTGTTATGTCACAATCCGTAATTTTCATCCTACATCCAGGCTGAGTTTGAACTGAAAGCACACGAAGCACACACACATACACAGACAAGCAAACAGTGCGGCCCTCCAATGTGCGAGTGATGCGAGAACCCTCATCTGCGTCGCTCTGCCTCCCAGTGGTCAGAATGGCACACTACAGACGTGCATTGAGTCCAACCGTTATAAACCTCTCTGAGAAAGGGGGAAGGCTTTCTCCAACATCACAATAGTGCGAAGATGAACGTGGATGTAATGCAACATTATATGATACGGTAATGTGGATGAAGTCAAAAAGTTAGGTCAGCATGTGCATGTCTGATTGGGTCTCATGGGAGCACAGCGCCATAGCTGTCATGGTCCTTAGTAGATAATGGATGGGTTTAGCCTCAGAACACATTAGCTCATTAGGTATCTTTACCTTTACCCTGCTTGGAGGCTGCAGCCAAGTGTCTACACTACCATCATAGCAGGGTCATTAGATTCCCTGCTTGGAACAAATGGCCTCCACTGCATCCAAATTTAACCTCAACAGAAATGGATTAATACCCTGCCCTGGAGGTTAGCATACAGAAAACACAAAGAAGAACAGGAGCAATCTAATGTTCTCCTTTAGGTCTATTTGTTGGGGGGTAATTTCTCCCTCTGTTGGAGTTCCTTTGTTCTGTGCTGTGTGTTCGCTAGTCCCATTCTTTTGGTGCATTGGAATCTCATTGGGCTCTGGTGAAACATCACAGCTTTTCCCCTCAAAACGGAAACAGAGGAAATGGGCAAAGGATCAAAGGCTCCAAAGGCTTTTGCTGGCAGAGGAGATACAGAGGTTCTGCCTGTGTAGACACTCAATATCTCCTGCCTGCCACTCTCAATCCACACATACAGTATGCGGTTGCCCCTCACAATGCCAGTTCAAGGATTGCATATTATTAAGGACAATGTACTTGTATAGCACCTCACAAGGCAATGCAAAGTGTTGGACACTTTGAAATACGGAGGCAGAATATGACAGAGTGTAACAGTAAAGGCATTAGTCTACATTTAGATCACTTAGCAGACAATGATATCCAAGGTGAATTATAGTGAACACATTTACAGGTATTCATAATTCATATAATTAATTATAATTAATATAAGGAATACTTTTGCTCAAGGATGTATATGATATGTAGCCTAGGGATGTTGGGGGTTGAATCCCCAACCTATCAGCTGTGAGTTGAACACTGAAATATACAGTATATGGACTCCAGATGACTTTGACAGTTTCGGATTGAGTCAACTCTCATAGAGTCCTCAAAGTGTGACCTGTTCAGTCTTGAGTACACCATCCTTTGACATAGTATTTGCTCCCAGTGTCTTTGAAGCCTTTCCTTCATTGATCCAGCTCTACAACAATTTGTGCATAAGCAGAACAGAAGTACAGTAGTGTTTAATGGGTGAATGTGAGGCTGTACTGCGCAGCGCTAAATGCAGTCAATTTACCATTTAGTGAACAACTTCTAGTATTACATAACATACAGCATAATAATATATATCAATACAGTATGTTAACAACAATAAACACTATTGAAACATACAGCATAATAATGTATCTTAACACATTAACATCCATAAACACTATGGAAACACGTATTATGTTTAAGATAGCTTTACGTTATCTAAATCAATCCACCCACAGTTTGAAACACACATCTTTTGATAATTTACTATTCTGGGATTGATGGTTAAGGTAACATAACAGCATTAAATCTGCACTATAACTCAGAGGAGGAATTTCCTCCTGTGTTAAGCACTAAGCCAACGCTACATCCTGTTTGTGGGCTGATGGCTCATATGTCTTGAGCAGGAAGACACACCCAGGGGATGGATGCAATTAAGTCCAGTGACGTTTGGTAGGGGAGGGATGGCTGACTGCTATGGGTGGTCTCGTCTTGCTCTACATGCCTCTGCTTGTTTTATCGCAAGCAGACACACAATGGCAGCGTGTGGATGATACTGGGTATATATTGTAGTGTACTGGATGAAAGAGGTGTGCCCTCCATCTTAGCCTGTGCTATTTTTCTGGGGGTTTGATTAGAGGTGACTGATGAATGAGAATGTTTGTATACATTAAAATCTGAATGTGTGTATATGTGACATTACAGAAGTAGTTTTTCCATGTTTAATTTATTTATTTAATCCATATATGGTGTGCATGGACCTTTCATCCATAAATACACATAGTCTGTATGGGTGGTCCCTTATGGAATGTAGCCCACATCCAGGCAGTACCTTTTGCACTAAACATGACATGGAGCCAACAGCACAGTGTTGGCTCCATGTTATTCTCCATAGGGGGCTGTACAGGAATTGTCCATTAAAGCAATGCCTGTCATTTCCCTGAAACTAAAGCTATTTTTTTTCATAAATCCCTATTTATAGTCTCTTGTTATATAATTATAATTGTTTTGTTTCTGCTAATTTCCAAAATGCACTGTAGAATTGTTAGTAGACATTTGTATTCAGTCCTAACCTCAAATGCATTACCCAGAACTACATTCATTCATACTGCCAGCCATTACGAGAGGCAAATGTTCAATAAAAATGATATCCTTTTAATTTTATGACAATTTTCTTTTTCTAAAGCAGACTATTTGCACCATGAGATTTTCAAGCAAACCAAAATTTTCATGTCTTCTCATTAACACATAAGCACTATGGTTAATTTGCTATTTTGTTTTTCTCATTTAGCCAAAAGGGAGAACACTGATCTTTATTGTTGCATTTTGTTTAGAGGGGGCATAAAAGTGTGGGCGCTAAGAGGCTTTTTTCTATAGTTTATAAGGGCACATGGATTTGTTAATGAGAATTAATTAAGGACACCATGCCGTGTATTTAATGATGGAAGATGTCTTCTCTGGTCTCTGAGAGAGAGATTAGTTAGCGTTACTGTCTTCTCAAAAGGCATACAGGATGTAGAAATTCAACACACACACACTCTGAAAGATGCCAGAACAGAAAAGGCTGCAAAACCGTGTAGAAAGTAGCATGACATTATAACGGAATGATCATTTTTACTACTATTATCTAATTGACTCAAGATGTGTAGTATTATGCATAGTATTAGTTCCTTTGCCTTTATCAAATTCCAAGACACTTATTGGCCATGTTATGCATCTAAGAACAGTAGAGTTCAGTAGAGATTGTGTGCTGTTAATTGTTTTGGGAAAGAAGTTACAAGTTCACTATTTATTATTTGGGGTACTGTGGGTCAAACATTTTCTACATTCTATAATCGTACAAGAGCATAAGAGTTGAGTGAGGCTCTCATTAAAGGAAAAACATCAGGGGCCACAGGAAATGACTTTGCTTTGACAGGCTTATGCACATTTTAAAGCACTGACATGATTGACAAATTAGTTGTTTTTATTTTTATTTAATTTATTTTCTATTCAGTGAAACATGGGAAAATAAGCAAGTTATTACCAGTATAAATATATTGGTTGAGAAATGCAATCTTTATATTATACTATATATACAGTCAAGGTTAATTATACTGTTTGTGTTAGAAAGAAATTGACTATACACTTTATTGTAGCAGACATCACATACTTTACAGTGGGGAAGAGGGCACTGTTTCTGTCAATTAGACATGGTTTTACACATCGAGGTAAAAATGTCATCAAAGATAAATTGACAAAAGTCTTCTTGGTATCATTTTTACCCCTACACTAATGCTGCTTTTAGACGAATGGGGGCGTTAAGTGTACACAGTGCAGGTTGTTGTCCATACTGAAGACCACCCGTGGTGTTTATGAGCTGAAGTGGGTTGCACGTGTCATCTTTCCCAACATCAGACAGCTTCTCGTCGGTCTCGCTTAATGGAGAGTGTGAGACAAGGACTCTGTCTGCAGAAAACTGCATGTAGGACATAAAGTGTTAAAATGGGGATTTCATGCATGTGTGGAAAAACGGTTGATTTACTTTTGCTATATTCTTTGTGTGTGTTGGGGGGGGGGATGTATACAGCTGTGTGCCAGTTTTGTCTATGATGTTGTTTAACCGTGGTTTACCAAGCGACACCTGAAGTTCTACTCTTGCTATCTTCTGTTTCTTTTCTGCCCAGGTCCAGACATGAAGGAGACACATGGCACCGTGTGTGTGTGTGTGTGTGTGTGTGTGTGTGTGTGTGTGTGTGTGTGTGTGTGTGTGGTCTCCCCCCCACCATACCCCCACCCTCCCCACGTACACACACACACCCTTCTTACGGTAAGGAGGAAAGACCACCGAGTCAGAAGTGGATTTGTAATCATAGTGTGCATGTACAGGAGAAAAACCCGTCTGTAGGAGTCTATTAAAATAATTAGGAATGTTAAATGTTTGGGGTTTACTTGCATGTGTGGGTGCTAAGCTTTTTTTGTCACGCTAACCATTTCTTTATTTGTCACAATTTTCATGAGTCAAGTTTAACTGTCTCCATTGCCTCTTCCACAACCCCCATTCCTCTCTTGCCACATCATTCCCGAGCCTTTCCAGCATTCTGCCTCATCCAAAAACAATGTGGGAAATCATCCTATCATATGAATCCTACCTTTTATTTGCAGTCCTGTTTCCAATTTGTCAGGGAGGAAAATGCATTTTAACGTGCATCAAACTGTCAGGGCTTTGCTTTAAAATATCATATAGAGCACCTTGTCATGTTTTGCTGAATATTTATCCTGGGCATACAATCAAACTAATGGACTGCATTAGTGTAAGTCTAAGCAGCTAGTCTCATTTTTATTAAACTTATAGTTTAAGATACCAAAGTGAAGTTATTATGATGTATGTGAAAGCACACACTGCAACACCTTGTCCATGCTGAAGTAAATAAAACCTTTTATTATTAAGTTAAAATGTAAAACAACAATTGCTTTTGTGTTTATTTTACACAAAGGGATCTATAACTGTCATTGTCCATGTTAGAACTGCAAAACGGTAGCCTACACTCCCATCAATTTAGCTTCGATGGCTGGGGGGTATCTGGTTAACTGTCACAAGGTTTAACGTAAGAGTGTGCCAGGCAATTGAGGGCTATTAAAGCACTCCAGCATCAGAGAGGAGCCGACTTGGCCTGCTAATGGACGCGTCTATTGATGTTCCTGCTTAGCATCTCATTGTAAACGATAGGTGGGAATGACTGTGCGGCAGCGTGACGATAATGACATGGAAGGTTATTATTTAGTGCCTTACAGTCTCTCTGGCTGTGCCTGCTTGCTCTTTCCTGTGCGTGAGAGAGCGAGGCAGACTCTATCCCTCTCTCTGCTCTTATTAGCCATAATTTGTGCCTCTCCTTCCCCATGGTTCTCGCAGTCTCACCGTATTATTCACCAGAAGTTAGTCTGCATCCAGTTGCAGATGTCTCTCTTTAAATTGTGTTCACAACTCCTTCACTCAACTGCTCTATTTCTGTCTCCATATCTATTTTTACATGAAACAGCTCTTTAAAATCATGACAGACTTTGTCAAATTGAGATGAAAGGATATTTCTAATAACTAGTATGATTTGTTGTGCAGTGTCGGATTAATTGGAGGAAGCTAGCGGATACTTCATACTCTGATTCAAGCACGAATGCCTCCTTCCTTCTGACAGTAAATTGTTGACATAGCATTTTAACAAAAGTGCAGGTGTAATGTGAAAACTCAATGTAGTCACAAGGTGATCATTAATGCCAACTCTGTTTGCGAGGTTATTTGTCCTGTCTGTTCCAATCAGCGCATGCTATGAAAATGAATGCAGTCAACTTGCCTGCAGGTTTGGCTTGGAACCACCTCCAGCTGTAGTCAGGCCTTTGTGTGTGTGTGTGTGTGTGTGTGTGTGTGTGTGTGTGTGTGCGCGCGCGTCTTTGTGTCTCTGAGCATGCCCAGTTGTTATTCCACCGTTTTAATGACTATAATCACTAGTATTCAAACCATTCTGTGGATGTGTCTCTACACAATACACATAGTTTTCTACAGCTAGTGTCAGTGGTGGATGTATAAATACACTGTGTCATTGTAACATCTTATTTACCATTGTCTTTATCGCGTGTGTGTGTGTGTGTGCGTGCGCTCGCAGGCCACCAGCCAGAGGGACAACATTCCATCTGTGAGAAGGTGGGGACGCGTGCACACAGACCGCCACACAGCCAGAGGAGGATGGCCAGGTGAGCAGTAAGCCAGCCAGCCAAACAGATCACGCGGCAGACCGACAGGTCTGCACCTGCAGCAGTGGTACAACTCAGAGCACACGCATCTGGAATTTCCTCGTGTGTGTGTGTGTGTTTGAGAGCAAGACCAATGTTGAAAGAAAACGACGAAAGAAGAAGTCTAGATTTCAGCAGAGAGAGAGAGAGAGAGAGAGAGAGAGAGAGAGAGAGAGAGAGAGAGAGAGAGAGAGAGAGAGAGAGAGAG
>JAODUE010046237.1:0-18676 GCA_027564755.1 Amblyopsis hoosieri | reverse complement strand
TTTATTTTTTGCCATTTCTTGCTATTTTATATATATATTTTTTTTTTTTTTTTTTTTTTTTTTTTTTTTGTGTGTGTGTGTTAAGACAGTTGGGGAAGGAGTATAGATCATTCTGAGCATAGTAGTCATGTAGAAGGAATTGAGATTAATGCCGGCCGCTTACAGTTCGGTGTGGGTGGGACATGCACTGTTTAGTTTCAAACCAAAATGATATTGTTATGGTAGTTTCAGCCATAAGGGAAAAATCATAACACTATATTTGAGGATGAGGAGTACCATTTAAAAGCAATTAATTAATTATTTTGTGTGTGTGTGTGTGTGATTGTAAAGGAAACTGATGAAAGGAAAAATTACGGCCAAAGCTGAAGAGAAAAGGCGAGGTTTCTGTTTTCGGACAAAAACCCCCAACGCCCAAGATGCTCCGAGCCTTCGGGGGTTTCGGCAAAGGTGGCTTTCTGGAAAAGCTCAAGGTGAATGACTTCACGACCCGAGTGTGTTGCAACTGTAAGTTAACACGCCTTGTGTCAAATTCACCAAGGACCTCCTCGCATTCCGCTAGCTGCCTGATCCGTTCCGTGTGTGCTGATTATCCAGCACTTCAACACAGCCCTGGTTTCGTAAACAGGAACAATACTTTACTGCAGACCACACACGAAAACACCCTAGCCTTTGAAATGTGCTTCCAATGTGTTGCGGTGGAGCATCTGATCAGGATCACCCAATGGCATTGAAGGGGAGGTGTTATTGTTTGATTTGCGTTCAGATTTAGCAAGCGTTCTCTAGAAAAACTTAGTTAAGTAAAACGGCACTCGTATGGATTTTATAAAAATATTAAAAGCATTTAATGTATGGACTAAGATACCTATGCTTTTCTGTTGCCTGACAAGAGCACCTGTGGATATAAATACAAGTGGAATACCTGAGGCACTCCTGTTCTTACTTTTCTTCCAACTTAATTATAGTGTTGTGTGGTGCAGTCTGTCCCACCTTGTTTGTTTACAGTATGAGCCCGGGCTGTGTAGAAACCACTGACCTATAGTCATAGTATTGACAAAGCGCGCATTAGCTTACAGTCGTTACCGCCCTTAACACCCTTAAACCAAGTTAAGGGCTGTTAATAGATTTAAGTGGGCAGAAGGAACCCTTAACCATTGGGTGTGCCAATGCCAGTTTGGTCGGACCAGCTTAAGGTGTTACTAATCCATGTTTTTGTCACTTCCATTCACAGGCAGCTGCAGAGCAGAAATAAAACGGGGATGTAACGATGCAGTCGTTTGCCGCTTCGATATTCAGTTTGTTCTTGTTCTGTTGGTACAGTACTTCAAATGTGTTAAAATGGCTAACCAGGTCACGTGCAGCGTGCAGCGAACAAGCATATTCATTAGTCTGACTCAGCGCACAGCCAATTAGAACTAAATTGTAACAGACAGAGACACATAAGAGTGAAGGTTGCATGTGAGGTTGCAAAAACTTTGTCTCGTTGTTTCAATGTTTTTTTTAAAAGAGGGACTCATTTTATAATGCAACTCTGTATAGGATGATTTCATGGAAATATTAGAAATGCTTTGTTTTTGTTTTTTTTAGTGTACATTTAGGCAAATAATTTATTTTTTATATGCATATGGGTTTCTGATCTGATTTCCTGAACTGAAGGAGTATGCATAATGGAAATGGTTCATTAATCAATAGATATTTTGCTGTTCCTGCTATAAACTTTTTTCTGTTCCTGCTATATATATATATTATGTATGTCAAAAAACTGTTTTGCATCTACAAATATGAAATAGAGACCATAATACAACCTCCCATACCTGCAGATAAGAAAAGACAAAGCAGGTGTTTTTAGGGCTTAACATCAGTTGTAATAGACAAACTGACCAGGCTATACTGTAGCTCTGCTGGATATTGAGACAACCAGACCACTTCATAAGATAAAAGAGACATGAATAGCCCAACCAAAACAACATAAGGTTTACATTATAAACAAAAACGGAAGAAAATAATCATCACTAATAAAAGACAATGCACAAGTGTTGGGGGAAAAAAGAAGTAAGCAATTTCCTGGATCAAAGCCCCTGGGTAAAAAATATTTGTATAAGTATTTGTTGGACTACCTACCAAACCTTAAAACAAAATGAAAAATAAAATAATAATAATATATCTAATAATATTTCAAAGGGGTATATTGTCCATTTGTAATTCTGTGCATTCCAATGACTTGCGCCATGATTTGAATCCCAACTGGTTTCTCATTCAACGCTAGTTCCACCAGTCTTGCAGACAGTTCATGGGATGCTAATACTGGGTTTTACTTGGGTCCTCTTGAGCTCAGAGTCGGTGCTGTCAGCTCCTTGGCAGTCTCCGTCCAGCGGTTAACTGTGGACCCTCCACAGTACGATTTGTCTATCTTCCCCGCCCGTAACCACCGTGGAGCACTGCTCGTTCATCCACATGCTGGTTACCGCACCTGCTCACACAACCACAGTAATCAGCTTCTCACACGTGGACACATGGAATGCAAATACACAGCGCTTCTCTAAACTCCACGCCACTCAAAGTTCTTCACAGTATTTCCTCACATTAACCCACTAATACATACGCCGATAATGGTGTCAAGACATGCAAGGTGATACCGGACCACTGGGAGCAGTGGGGGTGTGAGTGAGAGAGAGAATGCGTTTTTGTGTGTGTGTACCTGTGTGTGCGGGGATCTGCGTGGTAACAGTGCTGCTCAGGAGGTCCCAGAGCAAGAGGTTCCCAGACTGCCCCCCCGACAGGACCGTGTTGCCATCCCAACAGAAACACCTGCACCGACACAAGGGTTGTTACGGTAACACCTGACATGACTGGACCTGAGACAGGTGAGCAGGAGATCCCCCGACTACATCACCTACTGTAAACAAGTCAGCCAATCAGAGAGGAGACATTTGGTCCCGCCCACAAGAGATGGCATGAGAGAATGGGTGTGGCTAAGCGGGAAGGTGAGAAGTGAATACACCACGGAAGTGCCAAACCCTGCAGTTCATCGAATAGCCACTCGAGGCTTGCTGCAAAAGGGAGTCAATTCCCATAGACTCCAATGTAAAAATGTTTGACTTTACAGCAAAAATCAACATGTTTACAGTCTGGTTCATGACAACTATGAGGGGAGGGGGGGTGAATTATCTTTTTTTTTACTCAGCAGTTTAAAATATATTAGCCATACATGTTTCCCATTATAATAAATAGGGGGTGTAGGGGGGCGTTACAGGTGGAGTGAGGTACTGCAATGATGGCGATGGCCAGAGCCAGCACAACGCGGTGTTCAAATACATTCTTTAGTAAAGCTACGGGTGACGTCACTGAGGGTTTTGACCATTTACATACAGCCTATGGGTGTGGCACTAAGCTTAATACAGGGTGACGTGGGTGCTGTGTGTGGGGAAGGGGGTGAGTCTTACATCTGCTCCTCCCCTGCCGTAATGGAGGAGATGATCATGCCGGTCTGGACGTCTGTCACCTTCAGGCAGGAGTCTGCACCCACACTCAGAAGGTGTCTGCTGTCTGAGGACATTACAACAACCATTAGTTATGAGTAAGTACAACCAGGTCTGTTACTAAGGGGAGTATAGTACAACCAGGTCTAACTAAGGAGAGTACAGTACAACCAGGTCTGTAACTAAGGAGAGTACAGTACAACCAGGTCTGTTACTAAGGAGAGTACAGTACAACCAGGTCTGTTACTAAGGGGAGTGTAGATTTAGTGTAGACATTTGGATTGAAGTTGAACCCACTTCAATATAAATAAATAAAAAAAACAATTTGCAGGCTACATTATATAAATGTTTTCCATTGCAGAGCATCAGATACGTCAGGCTTTTAGCCACCACACTCACCGGGACTGAAGGCGATGTGGTGGATGGTCCCGCGATGGCAGGGTACCTCCTGTAGTAGCCCACAGGTGCTGGTGTCGTAGAGGGTGACAGTGCCGTCCTTACACCCAGTGGCCAGCAGGGTGCCGGCTGGGCTCAGACCAATGGCGTTCACCTGGACACACACACACACAATCATAGACCAATAGTGTTTACCTGGATGTACACACACACATACTAACCCTTGCGATGATAAACACAGCAGACAGAGCGAATAAGGAGGTCGTAGGCTATATGATGTAGGCTATTTATATTTGTAGTAATGAGATGATACTTGAAACATGGTGGAATGTGTGTGTGGAATTTTTATGAATCTGCTGCGCTAAATTAAACACAAGCGTGCACACTACATGAATGTGTTTGGAAACCAGCAGGAACATAACAACGGCTGGCTCCAGCCCAATTTAAACCCTGTATGTACACACACACACACACACACACACACACACACACAGTCAAGGGTTAATTAAACAAAGGGTTAAACAAAAGCTAAACGATGCTTGAAGCCATCACTGCTTACACAATGAAAAGGCGGTTAAATCCCAATCTTACCCCTGCGTCATGCTCGAACTCAGCCAGCAACACAAACTGAGACCTCTTGTGCCCAGACGCACTGTCCGACGGACACTGCCAAACCTGGGACACACAAAACACACAACACTCTATTGACTGCTGTCCCCAAGTACAGTAAAACGCTGTAAAAATGCTATTCGTCTGGTCGGCGAACCACATTTCCTTGCAGCGGATAGAAGTTCTACGGAGCCCCTTAGGGGTCATGCGGAGACCTTTTTTCCTCCGCATGACCCCTAAGGGGCTCCGTACAGTTTTACCAAAACAATGAAAGAAAAGTCTGACTTCTTCTCGACCGGCTGCTGTGCTGGGGATTTGACAGCTGTTAGTTTTCACGCCACTGCTGGCCATATATGACGTCACACAGCCAGATATATACCACTCTACTCTCACCTTCACCGTGGAATCCCACGAGGCGGTGTATAGCCGGTTGCTATGCCAACACATTTGACTGACAGCGTCGTCGTGTCCCATCAATGTGTCTTGCCGCCTGCCGTAGGGTATGGAGTAGAAGTACCTAGGGCCGCCACACGAGGGGGGGGGGGGGCGGCATTAGTCAGGTAGCGATGCTTAAGCTAGGATGGAGACGTTTCTTTCCTCCCTCTGTGGTCCCTTCCCAAGGTTTCTTTACATTTTTATCCCATGGGGTTTTTTATTAATGGAAGTTTTTCCTTGCCCGGGGGGAGGAGCAGGTTAAGTGGGTGTAGTTTGTTTCCATGTGAAACGTATGCTGTACAGCCCTTTGAGACTGCAGTGTGATTAATGGCTAAATAAATACACTTGACTAAGCTAGGTGCACGCATTTATTGTGAAGCGTGCGTCACAATAAAACGTACCACACAGGTGCGTACGCCAGGGGCTGTTCTCTGGCAGGGTGAAGCGTTAAGAATAAACATTTGCACCTACACATTGTTGTCCCACGACGAACACGCCACCGTTTTATCATCCGGCAGGATTAGGCATGACGATAGTGCCTGAAAAGGACAACCGATAGGGGTGTGTTACGTGAATCTTCTGAAAGAGATGCAAAACAAAACAAAAGAAAAGCTTAGAAATACAAACATACCATATTGGAGAAGGATATGCTCCTCTGGAGATCACTTAACTCTTTGGAAAACATTTTTAGTGTTGAATCTGTGAAAAAGAAAGTGAAAAAAGTTATAAAATATTAACCAAAATCAACTAGTTGAGACACATCTGGGTTAACACATTTCTTAATTTACCCACTGCTGTGTTGGTATTTCATTATCCAAAATTGTGACAAATACTGTAAATATCTTAGGTTTTCAGCAAAGTAGTATGTGCATAATTTGGTTGGATTGAAAGTCAGTGAACTCTCGCTGGCACAGCCTTCCACTTTATACAGTATAATTGTGATTGACTGATTCCAAAGGGATAAGCCAAAATCTAACTTAAAATGTTGGCGGTACTGTATCGATTAGGTCTTCTGTGAACTGAAACAGCGTTTTCCAGACCTTGGGATGTGGAGAAGATGGATGCCCCGTCTCGCGTCATGGCGATGCCCGTCACAGCCCTGCGTGTGAACCGAGCATAGCAGAAATGAAAAACATCCCATAATATTTAGAGAACAATCTGCTCAAACTGCTTGTGTAGAAGGACGCAACCATTACTGGTCCTTACTCTTTGTGGATTTTGTGGCTGGACATAGCTTTTAAAGAGCCCATGTTTGCCCACGACAGTTTTTTGCTCTCCTCTGTCAAGTCTTCAAATGAAGACTCCTCGGTAAAAGATGAAGAAGAAGAAGCTGCAGAGTAAAAAACAAATACTAAATGAGGATATTCTGAAATGAAACCATGCGATATACACTAATCTTGAGCTCTTTATTCACTTAGCAAAGCTATAGCTACAGTACAAGGCAGCTGCCTAGTGTGTCAGTGTTGCATGCAGGCTTGTTTACATTGCTATTCACAGTCAAGATTGACATGTCGTCAGTGTCCTGTGTTGCCCTGTGTAACAGGAAGTGTCTGGGAGCGCCCGTATGTGTGTGTGTGTGTGTGCGGGTGTGTTTGTGTGTGTGTGCGCGTGTTTGTGTGCGTGTGCATTACCTGGAGACAGATCATTAAGCAGGGCTGGGGTGCTCAGACTTGGGCTTCGGGTAATGTTCTGGAACCGGGGTGTTATCCTCTGAGGGTGAGGGGTGGTGAACAGCTGTTTTGGGGTCTGGCCGAACTCTAGAATCTGGGTCATCATGGCGATCCTCTGGTCCGGATCCTCAATGCTTATCAGGGCAGAGGGCAGACTAAACATTTAACTCTTAACGTGCAGTTGGCCCCCCATATGACTAGGATGTGAATAAAAGCATTTAGATTCGTTTGTGCATGCAAAATAAACAAGCCACAAACTGAGAAATTAATCATTACGTTTTTGCTATGGTGTGACGTCCTCAGCCTCCTATTAATGTTAGTAGCATTTTGTACTTATCGCATTCGTTTGTGCATCGTCTGTGCAATCAAAACAAACATTTGTGCGTCATTATTTTAAGTCTTATTGAGGTTTATTTCATGTAAACAGATGACATCATGCCGTTTGTCTCGCGCTGGAATGGGCTGAATCGCTCATATGTAAATTTAAAGTTGTTGTTGTTGTCTCTAAAATGGTTTGCACACATTTTTAAAAGAATCTAAATACTTTTCATTCACATTATTGTCATATGGGGTGCCAACTTAAAGGAGGTTTAACTGATGTAATCGTATTACCAAAGGTACTCAAAACTCAAAACATGTCTAGAATGAGTCTTCAAACTGTGTCATAGACGTGATTGGAGGTACTATGCAATGGAGGCCAAATAGGGGTTGATAAATAAATTAAATATACACTGAATATTTCTGTCTGTAGACCTCTATTGTGTTTTATTAAGTGCAATATTGCTTGTCAATTGATAATGGCAGTGTTTCATACAGTACCTATCACAATCAATGCCACCTTCATACGTCAATGGGTGGAACACTAAAACAAAAAGAACCGATGAATCCACTGGTCAGTTTAAGTCTGCATCAGGTGTTACATGATTTGGAGGTCAAAGTGTCAGCTGAGTTACCATTGTGGGCTGCCACAGCTTCGCTTCCTCTTTGTTTGAAACCAAACACAAGGTCGATCCATTCATGAAGGTGCTCCGAAACATGCTGACTCTCCAATGCGATCTTATTCTTCTGGAGGAAGTCACCGACATCTGACCAAAAGAAAACACAAGAGATGTCAATGGTTCATAACGAACGAAAAGAAGGGGCCTCACACTCAGCTCAGATGCACAAAAATGTTTAATGTAGAGTTACACTTTAACAGCAGATACCTGAGGCCCACGGAGGGAGAAGGACCTCGGCAACGTAGCTTCCGTTCTGCCTTCTGCCCAAGTCAAGGCTCAGTTGGTTCTCCAGGAAGCTGGGGTCATCCCCGTAGAACTCTGGGATCAACTGCAACACATCCACGTGATAACGCCAGAGAATGTGTTCATCTATTTAAGGTAAAAACACTGGAGGACAATAATCTAGGTGTGAATATGTTTACCTCTTTAAAGTCAGTCGCACCATCTAAACAATTCTTCCATGTTTCACCAATGCTGGGAAAATATAAATCACGTGTTAACATAGCTACACATTTACAAACAACAGTGTGGCAACTGTTCAAATGTATGAACACAAATTAGGATGCAGCCTGCTCTCGGCATCCCACTGACCTGTTAAACATTCGATCTGCGTGGTCATAGCGGCCGTTCTGTAGACACAGCATGTGCTCTGGAGCTGGGAGGAAGGTAGAGAGGAGAGCGTGAGGTTAGAAGAGTTCCATTATAGATGATCAATTATAATTATAGATCAGACGTGGTTCTGCATCATAGCAGAATAGGGTAAATACACATTACACACTATGCCTGTAATTACCACTAGACACTATCCAGTATGCCCTTCCGGTCTACGTGTGTTTTGTGGATCTGGAGAAGGCGTATGACCGGGTGTGATGAAAAGACAGCTGAGCCGGAAGGCAAAGCTCTCGGTCTTCCTGGCAATTTTTGTTCCTACCCTCACCTATGGTCATGGGTCATTGGTCAAGGGTGGGTCATGACCGAAAGAACTAGATCACAGGTACAAGCGCCCAAAATGGGTTTTCTCAGGAGGGTAGCTGGCTCCTCCCTTAAAGATAGGGAGAGAAGTCCGGCTATCCGTGAGGAACTCGGAGTAGAGCCGCTGCTCCTTTGTGTCGAAAGGAGCCAGTTGAGGTGGTACGGGCATCTGGTAAGGATGCCCCCTGGGCGCCTCCCTTGGGAGGTGTTCCAGGCACGTCCAGTTGGGAAGAGGCCTCAGGGAAGACCCAGGACTAGGTGGAGAGATTATATCAGATAGATCCACACTGTCCTGGGAATGCCTCAGGATCCCCCAGTCACTAAGACTAATGTGGCTTGGGAAAGGGAGGATTGGGTCCCCTGCTGGAGCTGCTGCCCTGTCGACCCAACTCCAGATAAGAGGATGAAGATGGATGGATGGACTATTCAGTATGTTAATGTGCGGTAAATATGCATCTATGATTGAAAAGGAAGATCTGTATTTTAAAGGACATACCCACTCTGACCAGGTAAAACAGCACGTATCCTGGTGATGAATAGTGGCTACCGTACATAAAGCACGGTTCTGGCATGCCTCTGTATCGGTCCTGTGTGAAACAGAAAAGATGGCATGTGCTTATTCAAACTATCGGTGATTACAGTTTTTCTCAATTGCTAAAACACATTTCTTGAAGCCTTCAACCATTTTCTCACATTTTTAAACTCAATTTACAAACTACATTCACAGAACCGTCCATCCAAATCATATCCAGTCAACTGAATTTGCTACAGGTGGTCTCCAATCAAGTTATATAGAAACATCTAGAAGAATGACATCTCACTGATCATCTCAAGGATGATCAGTGAGATTAAAAATATTTTCATCCATATTGGAATAAGGCTGTAACATAACAGAATGTGGAAAAAGTGAAGCGCTGTGAATACTTTCCGGATGCACTGTACCTATGACCGACATCTACTTATATCAATCTGCAACAACCTGTGCACTATGAATAGTCTTATATTGGTTTCATCACATCATTAGCAACGTGTGCTCAATTTTGAGCCATTGTGTTGAAGCTGTGACATCTGTGTTTAAGTTTTGTGTGACTTCTGACTCCTGTGGTTACCGTTATACATCACATCAAGTGCATCCCATTGCACAGTGTTTTAGTGAGTGAGAATGTGTTTAAAGTTTTGCAAAAAGACTCATGTAGATCTACAAACTGTGTCTAAGTAGGTGAAAGCTGTTCATGGTTTTGCCAAAGGAGTGATCGATTCAATGAATTAGTTCAGGCCACTGAGCATTTGGTTCAGAGAATGGGTTTTAATGTTTTAGAAATTGAGAAAAACTGTAAGAAACCGACAGCGCCCCCCTACGGTCACACAACAGAAAACAAAAGGATGCAATACGACCCCAGGAGGTCTCTAGAAAGAACCATATTTAAAATGTGACACATGATAATGTGCTTTTAATGGTGCATATCCACTAGTTCACCAAAAACGTTCAACAAATGTAATGCATCAAACGGAGCCTTACAACAGCTCTATATACTGTGTGTGCTTGCTATATTTTAATATTACATACAAATGTGATTGGTTAAAGTCTCACCAGCAGCCTATCCAGTCGCTCCTTGTTCAGGGCCCCGATTGGCTTGCTTAGGTCTCTGAATGTGTCTGCGATGGTCAAATCTAGGAGGCGTGGAGAACAAATCACCACGTCAGATTATGGAAAAAAAACAAAGGCCACAACAATAAGACAACACTGAGTCCCTAACCTTTGCCTCAGAATAGTGGAAGAAGAGACTATGTCCTCACGCACACATCACATATTAAGAGGAAGTCAGCCAAAAGCAAATAACCAATAAACTTAAAGTACACAATCCTTGGTGCCGTGTTTGTTTTCAGTGTCAGCGTTGTGGTGCGTTGTCGGGGAGACCCTACCCAGTGTGGGGCTGGTGTAGTCGGCCAGGACCCAAGGGAACACTGGGTACTGGGAGAGGTCGTTGCAGCTGCGGTCGGCCAGGTTGTTGAGGTGCAGCAGGTACTGGTAGTTGCTGAGGTGACCCCTCTGCCACTGGAGCATGTAGCTCTCTGCTGTGTGCTCCACCATGTGGTTCTCTGAGGGGGCACGCACGCACACACACACGCACGCGCACACGCACGCACGCACGCATTCACGCATGCACGCACGCGCACACACACACACACACACACACACACACACACACACGCACGCACGCGCACACACATGCACGCACACACAGATAGACCACATGCTAAAATACGTTAGCGGTGACTACAGTACACTACACTTTCATTATGATCACGAGCCTACAGTTCACACAGGAAATATATGACACCCTAATGTTAAACCGTTTAAGATGCTTGTCAGTTAAAGTGACAAGTTGAAGTGTATAGTTAAGACAAACCAGTAGTTGAATCGCTATTCTTTTTTGTGGGCTAGCTACCACTAGTTCGTTTTTTAAATGTTTTTGATAGCATTCGTTGTATTTTAACCTTCTACTTAACCTGTTTGCCTACAGCCTTTGTAGTGTCAACATTCAAAGTTCAATTTACTTAATCCTGTAAACTTTTTAAAAACAATTAACATAGCCTCTGCGCTCATTGCACTGACCGAGAAAAGTGGCGATGTAGTAATAAATCTCATCTCTGTTTGTGGTGTTATAAAACTTCAGGTAGATGTCTGAGCAGGAGTCATTCTCAGTACAGAACACCTCCAGACCCTACATGGACACAGACAGAGAGAGAGACAGAGAGAGAGAGAGAGAGAGAGAGAGAGAGAGAGAGAGAGAGAGAGAGAGAGATCATATACAGTATGTTATAATATTGAGCAATGAGGAGAATCTTAAACAATGTGGAACTACTGGCACAGGAGAAGCCTTGCCACACAAACTAACCAAAGGTCTGAGCCCGTGTCTTCTTTTGTAGAGTCTCCTGACTCTGTGGAGTTTGATCTGAATCACCTGCTCCTAAAGTAGAAAGAACAGCTAAAATCAATTGACATGGCCGAAGTAATGCTTAGATTGCTCAAGTAGATATCAAGATGGATTTATACAGTGAACGAAAACACACTTTTATGATGGAAGGATAGATAGATATATAGATACTTTATTTATGTCCCTGTGGGAAAATTGATTTGCGAAATACGTTTCTATACAATGCAAAGATTGCCACAACGTAAAAAGCCAGAGAGAGCAGGAAGCAACTGACCGGATAGCCGTTGAGTGGCTGGAAGTAGAGGTTCTCGTCGGTTATGCAGATGTGGCCGGGATTTGAGACAAGAGGCATGACCATCTCCACCTCACACTCCGTAAGTGGCCTTTCTGCAACACTCTGAAAGCTGATGGAACACTAAAATCACTGGACTGCCCAGCGAGCTAATTTAACAAGATTAACACTGCATTACAGAAGAAGTTACAGTTACAGCATTGAACTGACACTTTTATCTAAAGCAACGTATAATTAGATATTGGCAAAATGCAGCCATTGAGGAGATTTAATCCCGTGTACTGCATAAAAAGTATTTAGCTGCCCTGTCTTCCCTTCATGGAATTTAAAACAAACTAATCTAGATCCTTGTCAGGTCATGACTATGGAGCTGTCATATAAAGAGCCGCTAATGATAATGGGTTAATTGGATTTCCTTGCTTGCTTTGAAGATATGGTATATAGAGTTCTGTTTCTTTGCCATGTGAAATGTGGGCCTATGCAGCTATAATGGAGAATAAGGACACTTTCAACAAAACTTATATTAACTATATACCTATTTTTGTCAAAAGATGATCTTGCCAGTCGTGATTGTAGATTTGCTTCAATCTAAAAAATAAAATAAAAAATATCAAACTGAATGTTAAAAAAAAAAAGTATATATATATATATATACACATACACACATACATACACACATTTATGAGAAAATTGTTGTTACGATTAATGGCCTTTTAGTCATTAGTCTACTTAGTGATATATGAGAATATCTACACTAGACGACTCACCATTGCCGTTTGGTCTCCAAGCTTTTCCAGACAGGATGCTCGGTGAAGCTGCAGTAGGAAATGAAGAGTTGATACACACAAAAAAGACACTAAACACAACCCTTGAGAGCAGCTGGTGTGGTCTCATACTCAGCTGCACAGAAGGACTACATACCTGGAGCAGTGTCTGGACAACATCTTCTGTTTTACTCCATGCTTCTAACTGAAAGGTAAATCTATTTTCACTCTGTCACAGGGATGTTAAGGAAGGTCACATTAGACACACAGAATTCCCAAAAAAAAGTATTAATAAAATGTATATATATATATATATATATATATATATATACACATAACATTATTTTATTTTAATTATTTTTTTTTTTAGTCCTGTTTGCATGCAGAAAAAGCACATTGTTATCTAGAGTGTGAATGCAGATCTTGGTGGATTCAGATGTTTGTGCCACTATACACAATATACAGTGCACACACATATCAAAGTTTCAGATTTCTTCAAATTTCAGATGGGCCATGACCTTGTGATTGCTGACCCGTCAGTTCCATCCCTTACAAAATGTACCGTTCTACTGAATCTCCACAATCAGCAGAAACTGTAGTAGGTGGTCATAATGAGAATACTCACCCTTTCACCTCTGAACGGTGCTATAACATTTCTCTCTTTGATGAAGTAAACCTGAAGTCAACGTCAAAACAGACACTTTAATTATTGCCACATCCTACAGCGAACTGCGTAAACATTCTTACACTATTCCAACAACACCAACAATACCATTGCCTTTGCAAGAAAAAGAGGTCCCCAATTTTGAAACATAATTTAAAAAATACATCTGACAAAAGACATTTGATAAGATATTATGAATCTTTGTTTACGGTTAAAAAGCAGAATATAAGCAACAACACACCTGTCCACATAAAATTGAGATGCTAGATGCATTGGTCCTACAAAGAGAAACATCATCAAGTCATTTTGTGGAAAGATATATCTAAACATATTTAACTAACAACTGCGGTACATTCAACTTGACATAACTTGATATTTTTTTTAATTACAAACCTGTAATTGTGCATGTTATTAACTGGTTGATACAAATATTTATTATTTAAATGTAACCTTGTTAAACATTACACTGGAAGGTTGGCTCAGATACAGGCTAACACATGTTTGCTGTACTTGGTTTCAAATAAAGTGTAAACACGGCAGGTTAAAGTATTTATCCATCTGGAAACATTCTAATGTTACTGCTAATAGTAACTGCATTGATGGCCATGCTTACTCATTAAAAGGGTTGTCCTTCCATTCCACAAACTCTATTCTCTTACAATCTCTGAGAGGAATCTGCATGTCAGAAATAAAACAGAATAAGAACAAGTAACCGCGTTCGAACACTTACAGAACACAGACATATTTTAGTACTATTGTACCTCCTTGCAACATTATGGCACCTGCTCTATATATGATTCTACTGACCAATATACTGTACTGTACATCTAAACTAAAAGAACAAACCTTTAAAATGGGCTCAACATTGTCTTCTGGATCAAATATCACTGATTTGGAGCACACTTTGAATGAACCTCTGACTTTTCTGGGGTAAAAAAAAACAAAAATAATTGAATATCACGAGTTTGCAAATGAAATATTACAGGAGAGCATGATATTTCTTCTAGACACCTTTAACAATTCAATATATGAAACAAAACAAGTGTAAATATGGTGTACTGCAAACAGTAATACATTTATCATAAAACAAATTTTGCTAATATTTTATAATTCACAGTGTAAACAAACTAACATAAACAACATCAAAGCACTATCAATAAGGCTGGAATTCCCCCAGAGTGACTAAGATTAGTCTACTTGTGGAACTGTATCACTAGAATAACCAACACAATTACCAACAAACCAAAACATAAAAATGTTTTACTCAGATAGCAGGTTGGAGGGTTTATATTCACCCATTATGTTAAATGGTATTAATGAACAATTAGTTAAAGTACCTCTCTTTAGTTGAGTTGGCTGTTACTTGGTGTGCAATGTGCTGCTCAAAATAGTATTCCTCCAAGTCCAGCAACAACAGAGAAAATCTAGATGTGATACAGCAAGAACGCTTTTAGTACATTGAAGTCCATTTACATACATTCAAGATTAAAAGGGAATGAAATGTGACCCCTGCAGTGTAACCTACATTATTAATGGCTTTAGGGAAAAGCTGTCTCATCAACAAACTAAATGTGTGTTGTGTTGGTGAGAGCAGAGCGGCATTTATTGTCTTCAATAGCCTACTGTAACTGTACAGTGTGTCAAATAGGTACTATAATAGTTAACCCATACAAAAACCACAAATTAAATTACTACTGTACAATCAAACTATGATGTTGCACGTTCCTTAACGTTCTTTGCATACTAGGAACATGTATTAAAATCAGTATACCAATGCAAAGGAAAACCAGTCATTAGGTAACTCACATCAGTGACTAATAAGTATGTAGCCTATCCACACAGGAGCTAAAAGCATGTGCTTTCTTGTATATTCTACATGGAGCCTAGTCATGGATAGAAGTTTTACTACATTTGTATCTAATGTATGTAGGCTATACAGTACACATTTTTATTGTAAGAGCCAATGACGTGCTTATTTTGACATATGTCAAAATAAGTTACAGCCTTCTTGCGCACTCCTGTGATGGGACTATACTATTATAGTTAATTGATGGGACTATACTATTATAGGTAATTGGTGATTTAACCGCACATATTACGTGTACTGTCAAAGTGACTTTATGTATTAAAAAGCATATGGTTCAGCAGCATTGCTGGGTATAGGCTGGCCTACGGTACATTACGGGGAAAATTACAGCCGACAGCAGCAGATACCCGTTGATTGAATCCAGCGGAATCAAGACTGGTTTATAAAAATATGAACAGCAGCAAACCTTTCTCTAGATCGTCCTCTCGTCTGTAGGAAAGCCATGGCTGTTCACCGTCATCTTCGTCAGGAGACTGGACGCGCTCTCTCTGTAAACACGGAAACTTGCCATAAGACACGTGACCCATCGGGCACCGAAGCTGAACGGGACACTCCGGATGAGACCCATGTGCCCCACGAAGGAAACCGAACGTGACGTCATACATCTTTTATTATCAAATATTCTGCGAAAACAGCTTGAAATCAATTGTAGTGGACATTTTATGAACAATATTCTGTGCGCGGAAGAGGTACCATGACCAATTCTTTTTTTTTGGAACATGTTCGGCGTGCTATGGTGTTTTAGCGACCATCGGTAGTGACGTAGTGTCCTCCAGAGGGTCCGTGGATTGACCCAACCTCCACCTCCCCGAGACAGATGATCAGAGGCTGGACCTATGACGTGTCGGCAAGGCATCTAGACTAGGGAAGTTTGTGATCTGATGTGAAACTGACTACAGATTCACGATGTGAATTCAAATACGGATTCAAATGATGTCCCCGCATCTGTATGACAGGTGGTTAAAATGCTGTGGACACGTTGACGGATTTACTTTTAGCATACTTTTCGTGGTATCGTATTTCACAAATAAGGTAAGTTGAATCAATAAGATCGAGTTCCCTCTGTACTCGAGTCGAAGGGGGTACTGTCTACCGTACATCAGTTGATGATAACATGCTTTATCAATTAAAGTGTGCGTTAAAAAGACATGAACATATTTCAGACAACTTTGCAATGTTATAGCAGGCCCCTAATATCACATTCGTCAAACTTATTAGCCTACAGACAGTTAATGTTCTTGTTTTTTTAAACATGCTGCCCTGCTTTTTTGCTTTTTCAGTTTGTCCTGTCTGTGTTGAAATTCACCTACCCTACATTATTTCAAGGGTAAGTAATGAAGAACAACCATTTATGTTTTGTAATGTTTTCTGAACCACTTAAGTGTGCACAGTTTGAGGGGAGGGGTAGAGAACAGTGAGGTGTGGGCAGGCCATCCATCATTTGTAATGCTGGTTTTTACTACAAGAGGAATTCCAGACTGTAGTCTAATACTGTCCATATCCTAATCAAACTGTTATTGATAGACAAGCTAAATATATTATAACGCCACGCCATTGTATTGTAGCTAGTCTCTGCTCCCTCAAACTCCACCTTTTAAGCATTGCATTACCTCTCAAATGTACGTATGCACTGTACAGATGGCAGACGTTTGTTGGGGCCATTCTGATTCTGCTGTCTGGAAAGCTGGGATGGGTGGAAATAAACCGCATTACAAGGTAATCTCGGTAATGTTTGGGAATGCCCTAGAAAGAGCAGGATTCACGTTGCATGCGTCCACAGTGACAATTAGTATTTCATGATAACATGCTGTAGTTTAAATATATAACACTAATAAGTTAATATATATTTATTTCAAATCTTATTGTACAGCTCCACAGCCATTTCCTGGCTCCCAGCATCCCTCCTGTTTGTAGGAAACATATATGCTGGCTCCAGGGCTCTGTCACACATGGTATGTCAGCCATTGTTTATATGTTACTGTTAAGACAATAAAGAACTATATCTACAGTAAATATAGATTTAGCACACAGGCACATTTATTAAAGAGTAACCATACCCACTTTGTTCCACTGATTAAAAAGGCTGCTTTTAATATATTTATTCTGACATTCTTCATTTCAGGACATTCCCATTTTCTTCACCCTTCAGAATGCTTCCCATTTTGTTAGTTACTTAATCCTGAGGATAGTCAATAATGAGGTAATGGTAATAAGAATTGCATTATTCTAAAAAAAAATAATACAAATATTTGCACTCAACGTTTTCGCTCACTTTATTAAAGGAGCAACAAAGTAAAAATAGTGACTGTAGTTAACATGTTCTTACGTCACCAGCAGAGGATACCCCGGCTTAAACTACTTAGGTGGGTGCTCTTTACCTATCAGACCTGAACCTTTAGAGACGATATGTGAAATTTTAGTTAAGGCCTAGCAAAAATGTGTTGTGATCACTGCTACATCATTCTGAGGTCAGATAATGTAAATACCAAGGGGCTTTCTCTGCCTGTTCAATTCTAGATAATAATACTTTATTATACATTTTTCTTGTGTACTAGTGTATGTCTTATTCTGATGTCAGCCATCAACCTTCTCTTTTACGATCCTGGGGTAAAGTATTCCTACTAATTTTAAAATAATCAGTTTTTCATAATCTGAGTCGGGAATTTCTCAACATGAAGGTATCAAAGATAATATTCTGTGTATGTCTTTTTACAGTTTGATTTAAGCACTTACATATGGGCGGTCACCCATCTGTCCTGTGTTGGTATGTTTAAATCTTAAAAACCAAACGTTTTCAATCAATATTTTGCTTAAAATTTTAATTTACATTTCTTTTTTTAAATACTTTTATTCATCAATTAATGTCTTATTTTCAGGTGCATATAGAGTGTTGCAGGTCTTTTATAAATCCATACACCTAAGGTAGGCTACTGCCTGTCTTAGCTTGGGAATAATTAGTTGCCACTTTCACATTTTGATCGTGTATTTAGTGTATAAGTCTTCTCTTCAGCTCCTGGCAGTGAAACCCACAGTGTGTGTTCTGTGTTTGCAAGGCTATACTATCATAATTACAAAGTGCCCTGTTTCTTAACACACTGTATTCGATACATTTGTTTGCAGTGACATTGAACAGCATTGTATAAACTATCTGTTCAGGTAAGGAGAAAATATGCCATAATATACAGTATGTGGTAACATTAAGATTACAACATGGAAAGTGTTTATTTAACGTCATGTTTTTTTTACTCTATCAATGTTTCTCCCGCCTCCAAATCGGCTAGTGTTCTTCTGCTGGCTACTGTTGCTCACCCTAGCGGTAAACAACAGACCTTTCTTTTCTCTTTTTTGTCGGGCCGCGTGTAGCGGGACCACCCAATATGAGCAAATGACGCTACATTCTCTAGAGTCTAGAGCTTTTTTTTTTTTTTTACAAGGTCAGGCAGACAGTAGACTAGACCAGAGGTCTTCAACATTTTTCCAACCAAGGACCCCTTGGTTGACATGGCACAGGGACCCCCTATCAATCAATCAATCAATCAATCAATCTTTATTTATATAGCACTTTTCATACAAATTCATGTAACACAAAGTGCT
>JAODUE010046226.1:0-18677 GCA_027564755.1 Amblyopsis hoosieri | reverse complement strand
CCCCCCCCCCCCCCCCCCCCCCCCCCCCCCCCCCCCCCCCCCCCCCCCCCCCCCCCCCCCCCCCCCCCCCCACCACGACGACGACGACGACGACAGCACAGTAACATACAGAAAGATGTGCAATTTCCTATGAACTTGGAGCTCAAAGGGTTCTGTGACGTAAACAGCTTGAGCTTTAGATGCTATTTAGACTTCATCGACGTCACCCACATCCTTCCGAGTTTTTAATACATATATACATGTGCGTATGTGTGTATGCATTTGTGCAAACCGGCCAGTATTGGGATTCCCTTTCGCTCCTTTACAGACCAGGAAGATGTGTGGAAACGATAAGCATCTGAGGCCTGTGATGAGAAAACGGCAAACTGGAATGTGCTGCAGGTTGCTGTGTCGGCAGTTGCCTCGTTACCACGATACCACGGGGCAATATCGGGCACTGACTGTGCGCAAACATCAGTGACAGCTCCTCGATCCTACACAGGTTTTCACAAAGCACCAACAGGAAAAGATGAGGTGAGCCGGGTATCAAAGTGGGAATAATTTCTGGGTACCAAATCAGGAGCTCAGAACAGGCCTGTATGAACACAATGATCCTCACAGGAACCAGGGGTCAACTCCTTACTGGTTCTAAACACAACGCAAACAGACGTCTCCCCTTTCGCGTGAAGAAACAGCAATTCAAGTGACATCTCCTTCGAAAAACACAACACAGTACAGCAGCTTGTTTCTTCAAGTTACCTCCACGGAAGAAAACAGGTTTCCCTTCAAATGAAACAATTTATTGATACTCGGTCACATAAGTGCACAAAAGCACTTGCAGGTATGTCAACAGCTTCGCATGAGCTGCATGGATTTTCCTTTCCCATGATATCAATTGTACATTGCTCAAATTTCCATTTAAAACAGGAGTCATCATCACAGGCGTGTAGATGGGCTACAAACTTTAAAGCTGCCTCATCAGTGAAGACATACTTATTAGGTTTCCTTCACTGCAGAGGTTTCAGCCTTTTTGTCTCCGGTTGGTTCTGTAGTCAGGGTGGTTGTGATGCTCACGTATACAACTGCTTTTTCCACACAGCCCCCCCCCCAAATACACATTGAACCAACCCATCTAAGTATAATTCATCATGACTTATTCATTTTGAAACATACAATGGCAAAAACTATAGTGCAAGTAGGCTTTCAACATATGATGGGAATAATGACAGCAGTAATGCTTATTTCCAAATAAAACCTCTAAAATTCAGACTACAATATGCTGATGTTATCAAATATGTCAAGAGACTGACTGCTTAACCAATATGCAAATACTAAAGAGAATGTTTAGTAAACCTACTAGTTTTAAAACGACAAATGAAGCAGGGCGGCAAATATCAACACAAACTTAGACTATGCTTTTTATCCAATACTATTGCAACTTTTATATAGACAATACATAGCCATTGCAAGCACAGGGATGCACAAAATTAAACACACTATGACAATAAAACAAAAACATGTTACTATTTAGTTTACTATGCTATATGTAATGTATTATGGGCTGTCTCCTGGGATATTACCCAATAGTTTTTCATATCAGGTAATTTTAATTAGTTCTTCCACTAACTGGGTTTCAAAAACTAGGTTATTTATGTATCTGGTTTTCGTCTTCCAATGCAACATCTTACTAAAAGTTCTGTTCAATTCAAAATCATTGTGATGAACATATGTGAACAACATACAACAACAGAAAACACAACACTGGTAAACTATCTCTAGAGTTAGGATTTTTAACACTGTGGCCTACATAATATGTTTAGTCATCCGAAAAGTAGCTTTGTAGCCTGTACCAAATTATCCAATGAAGTTTAAACAATTACCGTAAAACTGATAAATTCCAAGATGTCACAAGCCTACTGTATTCATGTGACTATGACAGAAATATTATTGCTCTGCAAATCAAAGCTTTTACATTTGGACTGTTTCCCCTGCATATATAATTCTAGTGGACTGCTGATTGTATAAAGCATTCGGTATACGTTATGTTTTTTTTTTTTTTACACAAGACGGTTTTTGCATTACAATTGTATTGAGGAAGAAAGAACCCCCCCCCCCCCCCCTCCCGCAAACAAGTGCCATTTTAAATAATCCATGTCGGCGCTGAACAAAAAGTGTATTCCTGGACTATTCCTCATATTCACCATTGCTTTATATAATCTAGAATTCATTCTTATACATTTAGTGAGATTCATACACCCTTTTCAAGAAAAAGACTGCAAAAGGGCATTTTCAGTAAGTTTTGTGAGAATGTACTACCGGGTATATTTCTGTCTTCCTTTTAGTTGAATAAATGGCAACACATACACCCAAATAACCATAGCATTGTACCCATAATGCAGAAACACACAGCATGCAACAGCTACTGACAGAGTAAATCTTTTTACAATTGTATGTAATGAGCAAGTTCTGCTTCTCTTTTTTTCTCATTTCATTTTTTCTTTCCTTTTTTTTTTTTTTTTTTTTAAGATGCTCCACGAACAACAATCATGACCAAGTAGTCCTCCTCAGTTTTAGCCAAAGCTTTGGCGGAGGAATCAAGGAACTGCTGGGAGAAATCACAGGGCGGGAAAGCATGGAGCACCCCCGTGTTGTCTTTATCCCTGCTCCCGCCCACAGGGAGGCTGATGACCCCAGCTGCCTGTTTCTGCTTCAGGTAGGACACCAGGTTGCGTAGCGGCCGCTGGGTGGAAGCCGCGGGGTCGGAGGACGATGACGCCGCCACCGCCTCCTCCGTGCTCCCGGGCACCGCCAGCAGGACGGCGTAGCCACCAGGCCCAGCCACCTTGATGCGTCGGGACACCTCGTCCAGCTTGGGCTGGTCCAGGCGCAGGCGCTGGGTGATCTTCAGGTCGCTGACCGGCCTCCCCGTCTGGCCGTCGACGAGCAGGTCGCCGGCCACAGCGTGGTCGCCCTCCAGCAGGTGCATGTTGGCCGGGAAGTTGCTGTTCTTCAGCAGCAGCATGCCGTGCCAGGCCAGGCCCAGCTTAGCGGCGTCCTGCTTGGACGATGACGACGATGGCAGGCCCCCCTTGGAGCCGCTCTCTCTCTTGGCGAGGCTGTTTTTCCCTCCGCTGCTGTCGCCGCCCTGCTTGCGCTTGCGCTCGCCGCTGATGCCACCAGCAACAGAGACCCCGCAGCCGGAGGGCCCCCGTTCGAGGAGCCCCTGGCTCTTGAGCCTCCGCTCACCGCCGCGCTCCAGGCTGCCGTGGCGATCTCGGAGCGGCGAGGGTCTGTCACCCCGCGGGGGCGGTCGCTCCGAGTCGCTGAAGCGGCCCCCCTCCCGGCTGCTTCCGCAGGAACTGGCGTCCGGGGAGGCTCGGCGGCGCCTCACCATCCTGTCAGTGCTGTCGGGGGAGCAGTCGAGACGGCGCCCGTCCTCCATGGCGCGGGGCCGCTTGCGTGCGGCGGCGGCAGCAGCGGCGACGGCGGCGGCGTCGCGGCCCTGCAGCTCGCGCTCCAGCGACCAGGGCTCCCGCGGCCGCCGGTCCAGGTGCTCCAGCGGATCGAAGGGCGAGGCACGGATGCGGTCACGGACGGCGGCGGGGTTTGGCCACTCCACCACGCCCGGGAACAGCTCTCGCTCCCTGAAGTGCAGCGGCGGCGGCGGAGTCCTCTCCCGGACCCTCAGCGGCTCGGGCGTGGCACGGTGCACAAACGACTCCGCCACCATGTCGAACGGCGGCAGCGGTAGCGGCTGCAAAAACTGCTGCTGGTACCGATGTTCGGTGTCCGCGAAGTCCACGCGGAGCCTGCGCTCCGGGCCGCCCAGCGGGAACCCGCGCATGTGCGTGCATGCCGCCTGCGCTGCGTCCAAGCTCTCGTACTGGATGTAGGCCCAGGTGTCCCCCTTTCGGTAGTCAATGGTCCGAATGGTGCCAAAGCGGTCAAACTCTCTCGCCAGGGCAGCCAACGGAACCCAGTGACCGAGGCCACCGACCCACAGGCGGGTGGTGGGGGTGGCTTTGCCATAACCTATTTTTATTGGATTGCGGCCGACAATTTTGCCAGACATACTGAGTTTAGCGCGATGCGCCATGTCGAGGTTCTCGAATTTAAGAAATCCATATGTGCTAGTTTGTCCCCGCGACGGCCTTTTGATGTCCACCTCCGTTATAACTCCAAACCTGTCGAAGGCTCTCCTCAGGTCCGTCTCTGTTACGGTTATGTCGAGGTTACCCAAGAACAACGTCCTATTGGCTCTTTGGTCATCTTCCGGAGATATAAAATCCTCCTCGCGGAAGGCTGCTCGCTCGGCAATGAAGGCCGGGCGCGCCCTGGCTTCAAACAGGGCAAACTCCCTCTCCCGTTCAAGGTCTCTAGGCAGAGGGGGCGGCGGCGGAGGCGGAAGCCGACCAAGGGCCAGCTGCTGGAGCCTGTAGTCTCTATATCCAAGCCCGGTTGGCGAGAGGGGTCTAACAGTGTGCAAATGTCTATGACCCTGAGCTGCACCATACGGATCTCTCTCGACAGGAGAGCGACTTCTCCTCCTGTTTATGTAAACGGCCTCGATTTTCAAAGGACGGTCATACAGCACTAACCTTCCCCTGGCATGCTTGGCAGCTCGAGCATCCTCCGGCTTTCTAAAGTTCACGAATGCTATCCGTTCGTCGTTGCTGCGACTGATTTTGACACTGACGTCTCCAAATTTTTTGAATTCGTGAAATAGTCCATCTTCTATGTCTTCGTCGCTGAGCTGAGTGCCCAGCTCGCTGATTTTGAGTGTTTTGTACTCACTCTCCGCGTTTGGCGGCGGGGCCCGCTGATCCGTGCGTGAATTAGTCCTCTGCGCGGCTAAATCCAGAGACAGGTTTAGGTTGTGGTTTTTACCGATGGCGCTGGCAGCGGCAGACTGGTAGCTGTGATTATTCCCAGTCCGGCTGTGTGGATCAAACTCCCGGTCCCTCTTGTCGCCGAGCAAACTCCTTCTTGTCGAACCGGCGTCATTTTTGGTTGAGCTATTTCCATTATTACTTCCAGTGGACACCGAGAGAGCCCCCATTTTCTTGCTAGCTGGGTGGCATCCTCTGTCTCGGATGTCGTCCAAGGCCCGCGAGCGCTTTTTAATCGGCGAACGTTCTTTACCTTTCATTTCACTTCACGCGGAACAGGCCGTTGCGACTCTTAGGTCTCTTCTTAGTCTTTTTTTCTGCAAAATACTGCAGAAAATAGTATTAAAGAAGAACAAATATATTCACTGACCCTGCGGTAAAACAACAACATTCGCCATTTTGTCAAGAATATGTTCAACGCCCGCCTCTTCCATCTGATTGGTTGGATAAAAGTGGGTGGGAAACTTGACTGCAGTGCATGTCAATCATCCCTTGCATGGAGTAGTAAGCATATAGTTATATGGGAGTGGGTGGTCTACAATTCAACCCGGTATCATGTGTCGTATTAAGGGTGTGTACACTTCTTTTATTTTATTTTTCTGTATACTCTTTTTAATGTAATTTAACAAAACACATTAAGTAGCTGTATTTTAGATGCTATTTATTTCTGTGACACTTGATTCATGCGTTCGTGTGGAGCACATACTTTAATAATGAGAATGATGTGAAAATGTCGAACTATATTTCAAATGGATAAAAATGACTTGGAGATGGAAATGACGTAAATGTGTAGACTACAGTAGTCTATAAGCAACACCTTGTAGTCACGTTGCCACAAGGTGGCAGCAATTGATAGGAATCTCCACTCCCTGTCTATCGTAAAATTATATTGGAGAAGGTAATCTACAACATGACTTGCTCCTTATTCACTAACCGTATGTGTTACTGCTGCATTACGTAGGCTACGTACGTAGTATGATCATCATGTGATGCAGCCTAGATGTAACGTAGTAGACTAATGTAACAGTAGAGCTGCCTCTCTCTGTAATGTAGATAATCTAAAAAGTGGAAAAAATTAAATATTCAATATAGCTATCATTTTAACTCAGCTTTATTGAATAACTTTTATTAGGGCCCGAGCACACACTGTGTGAGTACCCTAGGATCCCTAGTGATAATAATAATAATATTTATTATTTATATTTTCTCCCGCTCCAGACGTACAAAAAAGGCTCTTAGAGCAATTCCCTACATCCAACAGGAAGTCGGACATTTTTTATTTAATGGTCATTTTTTGGCGATTTGCACGCATCGTACTTTAACGAACTCCTCCTAGAAAATTCATCCAATCGACTTCTACTTTTTGCTGGTCAATGTAAACACATTGCTGAAGGTGTACAAACGGTGAGTTTTCACTTATGGGCATGTCCGTGGCGTGGCGTGGAAAATACACGATTCGCCATAAAAGGAAGTTGGTGTAAATTCTGTGTAGGCCTAAATGCTCAGAAATGCACCAAATTTGACACGTTTGATAAACGTCCCGCCCTGAAGACATCTGCATTTCAAAATTCACTCAAAGTCATAGCGCCACCTACTGGCAACAGGAAACGTACATTTGTACGCTGTGACGAACTGCTCCTAGCTGGTTGGATAAATTCACGTCAAAACTGCCTCAGAAAAGCCCTAAGACCCTGACGGTGACATTTTGTGAAAATTCCGATTTTTGTCTGGGGCGTGATGACGAAGGCACATCCACGCCAAGAAACATCAAATTGTTATAACTTCTCCGGAATGCTCAAATCTGTACCAAATATATAGATTCATAAGAGTCCCGCCCTGAACACATGTACATGTCAATATGAACTTATAGACAGAGTGCCACCTAATGGCAACAGATAATACAACGTTTTATGCTTTAATGCCTTGCTCCTAGCAGGTTGCTCACATTTTCTACATAATTGTCTCAAACAACACGCATAGTGATTCATATCCGAGTCCCGCCATTACCCGACGTGCGTCACGGCGTGCGGGCCCGCCCAGTGTTGCTTGCAACCCTAGTGTCTTTTTTGATTTATTGTATTAAATGTTGTACTATTCCGTCTGTTAGGCCTATAGGCTACATTGCTTATTTGTGTCAATGTAGACTATTGGTATTTGTACACAGGTTTGTACCTACACATACATAGTGTGTAACTCCATTTGACGAGTTATTTCTTATATAGAGCTGCTCTATTTTATCATACTTTCCCTGAAAGCAATATCATATTGAGCTTTCTTGTTAACTCTGAACATTTATAGACTGCTGACTGTTTTGGCCACTTGAAATTCTCAAAATATTGGAAAAAATGTGTTAATGAAGTTGTTTGCAATAAATATACACACTTTTGAGGTCAAAATACTTGCACTGCATGGGCCAAGATAAATCTTACTTAAATCAAAGTAAAGGCTACTGGGGCTTGAGGTCAGCAGACAGTTTTATAGACATTAATGACCATTAAATCATATTTTGTCATAATGAGGTTACTAATGTAATAATTTTAAGACCTCAGTTCTCACACAGTGACCATTAAAGAAAGAGATTGTGAGCCTGTGTCATGAATGCAACAGTTTTTATTTTATTTTTTTGCAACCACTGTTGCCGAAATAAACCCTTTTATAAGAATCAATTCTGATAAATAATCTGGGATTTTGCTCCTTAATATATATTCCTAATATAAATGTCTGTCCCACAACATTCCTTTTTAAGTCAGTCAAACCCGATTTGCTCTGTAACAAACTGAGGTTAATTACTCTTGCTTTAAGGGAAAGAAAACTATGAACCATAAAATGACTTGTAGCATTTACAACTGTCCTTATTATCGGCTTGCTGAGTCTTACTTCTTTTACTTATGTAAATGTAAATGTCACAATAGAACACTGCTTCCCCCATCAAGTGTTTATTTAGCTTTCGTAAAGATGGCCATCTCCTTTCTTTTTATCCCCTCTGAAGGCTCTTCTTATCTCCTCCACTTATCTGGGATTTTCAACCAGAGGGGCTGTGGAGCTGCAGCAAGGGTTGCCGTCTCCCAGGGTCTGGCTGGAATTTGAAGCTGTGGGTGCGGAAAGTGTTTCTGATGGGCTTGTACATTCTTGTATTGGAACCACATGTCGGTGGCTAACGCAAAACCCCGGCACAGACTAAAGGGATGGCAACTAATCTGACCCAGCACCAATGGATGTCAAGATGAAACAACGGAGAGATGAATATTCACCCATAAGACATGTTAGCCTACTCCTGTGGACTGTACATCATTTTTAACCAGTAGACATCTGTCCCCTTGAAGTTGCATTAACAATTTCAGACAAATGCTTACATTTACACATCTGAATTACATAGGTGTGCATCCTGTCATTTTGAACAGATGAAACGTTGCCACACATTTCCTTGACAACATTGGTTCTCTTTGACAAATGGGTTTCCTTAGGGATTAAAAAATATATTTGATAACACTGAAATTTACATTTGAAAAAATTTGATGTTTTCGATGTTTTGAGATGTTTACTTTATCGTAGCATATATTTCCGAAACAGGAACATAATATAAAACGAAGACAGGAATAATCTGATGTAATAGCACACACTAACCCTAGCCCAAATGTATTCTATTAGACTGTTACTCATAATTATTTTAATTATTATTTTCATAATTATTTATTTATAATTAATTATAAATATTGCCAGATGTGAAATGCCTGCCTCAATATGCTAATACAAGAGTGCACAGTTGCAGGTGCCATAGACCAATTGCTTTGTCCTATTGCATTAGGATACAGCCTGGCACTCACTACATCCCCCAAGAACAAAAGCAGTCTGCCTGCATTCTAGAGTGTTTGTGTTAATTATTACCTGTGTTAGCATTTTTGCTTTTAATTAATTTCACATTTGCAACCACAAAATTAATAAATAAGACTGACACTGTATATACACCTTTATTATTGGCCACACAATAAGTACAACGGCTATTAAACAATGGTTATTATTGTAATGTAATTATGACATGCTTAAATAACATTGTTTTCCTTTTTTTTCTTTGGTCTTTGCAATGTAAAAAATCCCCCCAGAAAATAAAATTGTGCAAAAGGCTCAAGTTGCCAAATGTCATCATTACACCATCTCACGCAGATTCTAAAGAGCGCTTGAGTCACAGGGGTCGAAGGTCACTCAGCCAGCCTACACAAGCATTACAATGGAGAAGGACACCAGAACCTGGTCGCATGCTGATGTGGAGGTAGGGATGGCACCGATACGATACTGAGATCGGAAATTGCTCCCATACTGACTGAAATAACTGGATCGGTATCGGTGACAATTGGGCAGTTGTAACCGATCCATGGTGCTGATCCAATTACATTAATTTACACATGTAGGTCTACTGTCAAGCATCAGCCATGTCTAACCTACCCAGGCCACACTATCAGCAGCAGGTTTCTAAAATACAGCCAAGTCCTAAAATACAGATTGGCTGTCATTTACTTTGCATCTTAACTTAACTTAACACTGGAATCGGATCGGTACTCGGTATCGGCCGATACCCAAAGTGCCGGTATCTGTATCGGTATCGGGGCTGAAATAATTGGATCGTGCCATCCTTACATGGAGGTGTGCATATCTGATCGCGTCCCGTACGGGTTCCTCGGCTCAGTCAGCGCGTGAACGGGGCGGCGCTGGTCAAGTGGACCAGGAGAGCAGGCTGCCCGGCTCCTTGGCCTTCATGCGCAGCGCCACCAGGCCTGTCGGCTTGTACTCCGCGTCCGGCCCCGGCGACCCCAGGCCGCCCGGGAAGCCGTGCAGCGAGTAGAGTCCGTTGATGCCCGGGTGGTGGTGGTGAGACGGGTGGTGGTGGTGGTGGTGGGGGTGATGGTTGGGGGACGCCGGCATGCCCATGAAGCCGGGCAGGTTGCTGTGTGGGTGGGAGTAGTGGCTCATGCAGGAGGAGGGCATGGTCTCCGTGCCCAGGACGCAGCCCCCGCCGGAACCGCTGCCCCCCGAAGCTGCCCCGGGCCACAGGTTTCCCTGCATCTATTTAGGGGGGGGGGGGAGTCGGTGTAGGAAACTGTTAACGGTGCTATATACGATATGTTACACATTATTATAGCAGCAAACAACCATTTGCTATGATAGTGGAGCAACTGCATCCTAAGCAGAGAATGACATAATACTCCCTCTGTGTGTCAATCAAACTCCTCTTTTCTTTATTTACAGGATGGTCTAGTGGTCTGGGTGTTGGGCTTCCAGCCAGAAGGTCAAGGGTTCAAAACCCAGTGTTGACCTACCTTGGTGGTTGGTCGCACCTTGCATGGCAGCAATCACCATCGGTGTATGAATGTGTGTGTGAATGGATGAATGTGAGACAAAATACTGTAAAGCGCTTTGGATAAAATCGCTATATGAGCCCATTTACCATTAACCATTTACATATAGCCGCTGGCCCAGAAATGCTGATGGGTTTAGTGTGACTGGAGGCAGAAAGTAATATATATAACCACTTTAATAATTAAGGAGAGACCTTTGGTTTACCACAAACCAAACACATGTTGTATATTGACAAACACAGTATAATCAGTATTTGTTTTCAGTGTTTTTGTATGATTTGCGGACATTTGTTTCAGCCCAGAACAACCATCCATCTTCTTCCATCTTCTCCCACTTATCCGGAGTCGGGTCGCGGGGGCAGCAGCTCCAGCAAGGAACCCCACAATTCCCTTCCCCGATCCACATTAGTAAGCTCTGACTGGGGGATCCCTAGACGTTCCCAGGCCAGTGTGGAGATATAATCTCTCCACCTGGTCCTGGGTCTTCCCCGAGGCCTCCTCCCAGCCTATAGCCCAGCCCAGAGCAACGTTGCCCCTATATAATACGCTAATAGACGATGGTATTCATAGCCTGAGTCAGTGCTGTTCTACGTTATGTGTGAGCGGGTACCTGGTACGTGTCATGGCGCGGGAGCAGAGAGATGTCGTATGTGGCAGCAAAGTGATTGCGCACCTCCTGGATCTTGCCGTAGCGCTCACGCTTCCTCCACTTGGCTCGGCGGTTCTGGAACCACACCTGACGAAGGAAGAGCCAGGTTAGCACTGGTTTTTCACAACAGTTTATGGTTGTTTATTTATAATCGTGATTAGTGACTAGTGTGTGTGTTATATTTAATAAACAAAAAAGAAAGTGTTGATAGGTCTCGAACCACTCGCGCATGGATGTAGCCTCGCGAGACATCCTGATATATCGCGAGCGTCAGTTTAATTTCGGCCGTGAGAATCTTGTCACAACAATTCCTCTGGCATGTCAGGTTAGCATGGATGGGCCTCTTTCTATTTTTTTTTATAAAGCGCATTTCAGAGTGCTGTTTATATTTACTGAGATGATCATAAAAATACAAATAAAGCCACACACATAACATGCAACGGTAATCGGGTGACGGAACAGCCACCCATGATAATGCACCTGCACGCGTGCCTCCGTGAGCTCAGTCCTCAGGGCCAGCTGCTCGCGTGCGTACACGTCAGGGTAATGGGTCTTCTGGAACACCTGGAGATGAACAGTGTTGCGTAAATTGTTGCGTTTGTTGCCTGTACAGCATAGCATTTTTGCTTCACAATAACTTTCACATTTCCAACCAGTAAATTAATAAATTGGACTGACATATACAGCTTTTTTTTTTTTCGGCCACAAAGTAGCTACAACAGACGTTAAACGACGGTTATTATGGGACTGGAGATTCAATTTTTCAATAACGGCATTTGGTAGACGCTTTTATCCAAAGCGACTTACTTGTAGCCTACATTTGTAGTTGGTCGATCATCCACCAGCAATTTTAAGCGTCCAATATTATATCAGAATAGTTACAGCATTTTGTCATCATGTCTACTACCATGTCAATATATAATTACATTTTCCAACAAAGTTCCTAGTGATAAATTAAAACATAGCCTCTGTTAGTGGTCCCATGTTAAATAGTGTGTATTGTCCCTTAACTCCCTTCCAAAATAAACATAAACACAAACCTTCTCCAGCTCCTCCAACTGAAAGGTGCTGAAGGTGGTGCGGTTGCGTCGCTTCTTGTTCTTGCCCGACAGGTCGATGGAGTCAGCGATGGAGTCACCCTGCATGCCACTCGGCTCCTTCAGCTTGCCACAACAATCTGAGCCAATCCCAGGGTAGCCCATGGCTTTGGGGACCCCTTTCTCTCTGACTGAGAGACATACAGGACACCGAGATCAGAGACTGGCATACACACGCATTCATGCACAGTACATAATTTAGCATAACGCATGTTAATGTGGACAAAACTCAAAACTTTGTCATTGAAATACTGAAGATGTGTACTGAATTTCTATGACAGCAGTTGTTGGCCTATTTCTATCTGCTGCAATTTCTCAGAAAGCAAATCATGTTATGAAGTTGTCACAAAGTATATTGTGATTAGCCTACAAGACCAAAATATTTGATTACTATATTGTACGGCCTATAACTGTTTTCATAGATATCACACAAAGATCAGAGGGTCTAGCAGAGGCTGGGTGGTTCAGTGACCTGTCCCATGTTGTTTGTGAGCTTTGATCTTGATATTAAGCCAAGCTTTAAACTTGTTGGATTCATAGAAGAACTGACGTTTATTAGATCAGCCCAGCCAGAACCCTCCATGCTGTTTGACACTATATGAGTTGGCTTAAATTCACAAAGCAGTTGGGAATTCTTCTGAATGAGGTTTGAGTTTATTTTCACAAAGATTTAATATTTGGGGTCACTGTCTGTCACGGTATATCCAAATGTACAGTATGTTTTCATCACAGAGGAAATGCTTCGCTTTGACCACATATTGGTATGGTAAATACCAGAACAGAATGTCCAACTTCTACCCATTAAGTCATACCGTGTGTAGCAGCTATACAGAAAACGAAATGCATTATTTTCTGAAATTGCAACAGACCGTGAAAAGCACTTTTCCTCTCCTACAGTGTTTATATGTCGTTGTCTGTGTTCATTATGTCTAACTGCAGGCCCCAAAAGATATTCACTTTCCATCTATAATATCTGGAAGGCAGTCACAAGGGACATTTGGGATAGTACTTTACTGCCATTCTCTCACAGAGAACACTTTTTATTGCAAAATTAATTTCCTCATGTCCATTAGGTCGAACCTCACTGGGCTCATGCTTAAAATATTCTTTGTTGGGATTGCAAAGCGTGAAGACCAGCGAAGCATCCTATAGCTTTTATTCTGTCAAAACCCCCAATCCACTCTGTATACCTCCTGCTGCACGCTGTAATCAGAGATCTGTATAAAATGTAGTGCAATGCATGTATAATACATATCAGTAAAAATACACAAACTGAGTCTGAGGATACCATGAGAGCTGCAGCAATTCTAGAATACTGACATCATCATTGGGAAATTTGAGCTGTTCTTTTCCTGGGCTGTTGTTCTGTACAGGAAGGCCTCTGCAAAATATGTTTTTCAGTGGTACTTCTGTACGTAGATAAATTACATTTTAGGCCATATAGAGTGATATTTTATCCTATACTCTTAATGGTTCTACACAGCTATCTTAAATATGGCATTTGATCAAATGTTCATATAAAATACATATGTGAGTTATCCATAATATTTAATACAATTTCTAATAGAAAATGTTGTCTTGACAGCATCAAATAATAGATTGGCATTATGACATTAAAATAGACTTAATCCATTATCAAGGGTAAACCAGGTTTTTATTACATAATGTTTGACTCCGCATACCCTGTACTTAACCTCACGGTGCATATAGACAAAACAGGAAGGCTGTCCACCTTTGAAGCTGTATTTGCCCAAGCTATACTTTTCACCAACAAATGGTACAAATGTGCACATACACACACACACACACACACACACACACACACACACACACACACACACACCACTTAAATACACTATACCCTCTACAAGACATGAATGTCTGTGTATTTGCAAGATAAACTATTTAATTCAACACAGTTAAAATGTATTTTTGTATGAGAGAGAGAGAGAGAGAGAGAGAGAGAGAGAGAGAGAGAGAGAGAGAGAAAACAAATAGAAAGCTATATTTTTAATTTGAAAAATAATAAAATCTAATATAATTTCATTATATGAAGTGTAAGAAAATATTGGGCAATACTTTGAGATAAGATGAATATTATTCTAGACACAGATATCACAAGCACATAAATAACATAATATCCTTTCCTCTGATGCTTTTCAGGGTAAATTTTCAACATCAATAAATACTGAAGAGCCATAATCTAGAAGAGCTAATACACAAAGATGGGTTGTATCAACACCTTTATGCATACAAGTGGAAGATAGAAGATACATTTCTTTATACATGGAAACACACACAACATGTATCTTCTATTTCTAGTTAAAACTGTTAAGATGCCAGTGTTGGCTATACATTACCAACTTGTTCCCACCATGGCTGACCTTAACCTCTCAGTGACTTTATACATCACTTGACATGCGTCAAACTTGACATTTAGGCTATATTAGTTTCTTGTTTCTTTTCTTATTTTCTTCTTGTCAGCATATCAGAATTGTTCTGTTGCCACGCATTCCGTAATTATCAGGAATATAGAGCCATGATCATGAATGCATCTTACATGTTAACACAAATGGTAAAAAAAGACCATATGTCTCAGACATCAAAAATTCAAGATAAGAGGGTACAATGTATAAAAGTTCCTTTTTCAACTTTACAGTAAAACATCAGATAAGTATAATTAAATTATAATAATTATTATAATAATAAAAAGTAACAATATCCAATAACATTAATTAAGCCTATAAAAATCTGTATTATTTTTCCTGTGCTTGCTTATAAATGTCTTACCTTCGGAACTATTGTCATAAAATGCCCCCTTTCCGCTCATTGCAATTCCTTTTTGATCCGGATTTATATTATCCAAAAATTTGTTGTGTTTGGAAGGTGAATCGCCGCGAGAGTCCGAGCCGTGAGTAAATTCTGCGGACGAGCCGGTAAACCTTCCCACGGAAGATGTGTAGAAATCCCCGCGTAGGCTGAGGCGATGAGAAAGAGGAAGGTGCGACGTTTTCTGAAGTTCATCGCAAGGGAGAAAGGAGCCAGAGCCACCGTGTTCCAGTCCCGGAGAGTTATCTGGTGTGGATGCTTGCGAAGAAAAAGGCAAACAACTTTCTGTGTCCATCTTAAGCACGGGCATTCAATAATGACTGGCCTGCATTAATGTAGGCGCCGGAGTGAGATCGCAATACAGTTGTTTTTTTTCCCTCTCTGCATGTCAAGTGGGTGGGATTTAGCGGATCAGAAACAAAGACCCGTGAAACAGGGAGTACATGGCCGTGGTGCAGAAGTGTATACGTGTGTGTGGATGTGGAGAAGGTGTGTGTGTGTGTGTGTGTGTGTGTGTGTGTGTGTGTGTGTGTGTGTGTGTGTGTGTGTGTTGAGGAGGGGATGGGGGCGTCTAGTGTCTGCAGTCCTGCAGTCTGGTGCAATCCGCCAAGAATTCAATCACTTGTTGCTTCAATTAACCATTTAATTTATGTGATTTCATATTCGGTTATAGGCCACAAGGCCTGTAGCAAAGGCAAATCTGAAATGTTTGAGACAATTTAGACATGTTGTACGCCTATTCACTTATAGTCACATTGAACACATTCGGAAAGCCTAATTCGATTCATCAGACATTGTGGGCTTAACTTTTTGCACAATAGGCGACTTTCTTGGAAAACTAAATATTCCAATATATCTTAATTTGTATGCATTCTCAATTGCCAAACACTTTTAGTATAGTCTACTTAATTTATAGGCATATTTAAAACAATGTTCAAAACCAATTTGTTATTCTTTATTAAAGGAGGTATGTACAATGCGATTATATCCTAAAATTATTCCTCGCCATTGAAGTCAATATTTGGTCACAGGCTAAATGCTGGAGATACATTTGACAAATGTTTGGCCAGACCTGAATTTCTATTTAACAACAATTTGCAGAATCCCTATAATGTGAGATTTTATATTATACCTGATTTACACTTTTAAAATTTAGAAAATACAACCGCTACATTTGTCAATAGCCTGAATAAATACATATAATAAAATAAAATAAATGAATTAATACATTTAAATTAGCCCCAAATAAATACAAAATGAAACTTTTGTAAGCAAGCAACATCATTATTTACATATTCAAGTGAAAAAAAATGTTAATGTTTATATTGTCAAGTTTATAATTCAACTATTATTATTATTATTATTATTATTATTATTATTATTTGTGATTTTATATTGTAATTTTACAGTAATCAAATCAATTACGTTTGTGTGTAGTTTAATGTATTTAAAGTGTATTTAATTGCAAAACAAATAACATACAGTGGAGTCTATACCTTGCTGCTACTGTATTTTCATGTCATTTATTTATTTGTCATTTGTCTTTATTTAAAAATTAACTGTAGGCTATAAACTGTAAGCTAAATAATCATAAGAATTGTAATTGTTTTCACATTCAAAATAGGAAATACAAACAATCGTATATATACATGATTTATTATCCTACAAATACCGGTTCAAATCGATTCGTCTGAGACCAACTTTCTAATCGTTACTGAAAGTGCCAAAATGTAGTTTAACTTTAAATTAAGACAGATGTCCAACAGGTCCACGTGCACGATACAGAGATATCGTGCTATGCTATCATACTGCGTAGATTAGCTTTATAGAGGCATATTAACCTAGGCCTATTCAATGTTTTCCTCATTTGAAGTTAGTATTATAGCTCTCAGAATTGTAATAAGCATGTATCCTATATATGCCTCCAGCATATCCATATTTTGTATATCAAAATGATTAATGCTCCAGGCTAAAGCAGCCTCATATACAAAATCAAAAATGTCATGTTCATAGCGTGCATTATAAGAAAAATATTGTACACTCATTTCACATGCAGTCGATACTGGCTGTCTCGTCTCATCTTGTAGCCCATGAGGTGAGCAGAGCTGATAAGGTTAATGGCTTTAGAGGCTGACTCTGAGGGATGTTGGTATTGACATGTAATCTAAAATCCGTTCAAGCCACGAGTAAACACACTGCACTTACCAAGTTAAGATACGCTAACATGGGGTTCAAGCACATCTTACCATCTTCTGAATATACCCGGGGCCTCATGCTGCCAACTTGATTGACAAGTGTGTAAACATAAGCTCCATTTGCTTTGGGAGAGGTTATAATACCCATTTTGAGTCCATTTAGAGTTGTGAAAAATCCAAATGCCACATGTGAGTTATAGACTACAGGTATACAGTATATTACATAAAGTATAAAATCATCAAGAAAAAAAAAACTGTAATACATTTTTAAGTTGTCAGCTGCATGTGTTTGAATGACAAATCAGATAAAAATATTAGTTTAGGCGCTACTATATGATTTAGGCTATGCCTACATGTTTTCTCAGCTTGTCATCTAATAATTTACACAATGGCAGGATAATATTTACTTCCGACAATCTTGATAGCTTGCTAATATTTCAAAATATTTAAAACTCAATTTGAATGTTTAATAACACAACAAATAAAGAGCATTAAAATAACAAAACAAACAAAAAAAAATAAAAAATTCGACGTCTTCAGGATTATAGACACAAATTAGAAAGACGTGACTGCTTGTATGGAGCAGACACGCTTCCTTGACCTGTAAAATTAGTTGGGTGCTTCGACTGAAGGCCGAACTGCATGTAGCCTATTTATAGACTTATTAGCATGTTCAGGTCAATGGCGTGTGAGAGCTGATGACAAGGCTTCTGACGTCGTGTAAATTTGGCTACGGCCTCAGTGTTCAATTTGCTCTCAGTTCTAGTTTTATCTATGGGAATAGCAACAACTAAATCCCTACAGTTATTCAAATCTCGTGACAATTATGTCATCTGTTGCTGGGGACAGCAAAGCAGCTCCTCCTGTATCCTCGAGCCCATCTGAGTAAATACATTCCAGAATTGTGGTGAGGAATAAAGTCTAACGCTATTGCGCACAGCTGCCCCGCAGGTATACTACACTCATACGAGTCCTGCATCGAGGCAGCGTTATGTCGGGGATCACGGATATGTTATTTACTGAGGAACTGAAGCCTCCTATAAGGAGTATGTGTGCAGACGTCTGTATGCTGGGCCTCAGTTTCGGCTACTCGAGGGGATGGCTGTGTGTGTGGAGAGGGGGAGAGATGACGACTCAGTCACAGGAAAGTCTGTTCATGCATGAGCTGAAATACTGAAAACCCCCAAACGCTGTGACATGTGCTAATCTCAAACATCAAACCAAACAAATGACCTAAGATAAAGCTTTACATTAATGTGCGTGAACCCCCAAGGAGAGGGTATATACATCCATACCTCATCCAGGGACGCATCGATGTATATCTTCAACCATGTGCAGCAGGTTCCACCACACACAGGGGAAACGATGGAACTAACGAGAGCTACACTATGCACACTGCATACTGTGTACGCTGCTCAGACCAGCCCCACGCTCTGCTCCACGGGCCGCTCTCCTGCCCGAGCTGCAGCTCCCCTGCCAGGGCTGCTCCCCTCCTAACCCCTGGGTCCGCTGGACCTGTCCTTGGCGTGACCCCTGCACAGGAAATCAGTCCATCCTGCTGACAGAGCTAGGTCTCCCCCCTCACATGCCTCCTGGCTCTGGGCACCAGACGGTGTGGATAAGGTGACCCCCGTGAGCCCCCCACACTATTGCTGTGCCCCCCCCCCCCCCACACACACACACACACA
>JAODUE010046215.1:0-18685 GCA_027564755.1 Amblyopsis hoosieri | reverse complement strand
GGAAAGGGAGGTTTGGGGTCCCCTGCTGGAGCTGCTGCCCCCGCGACCTGACTCTGGATAAGCGGATGAAGATGGATAGTTGGATGGATGGAATATTGGAAAAACATGTTGAGCGTTTATAGGTAATATGCCCTGTATGAAAAATGTTGTTTATGATCTACGCGTTTTATTACGGCTTTTCGGCAGCAATAGTTACGTGACAATTTTGGTTTCCATAAATATAAATGTGCACACGAGTTAGGCACTTAGGCCTAATATTATAAAACGTATGTTTAACGACAGTTCCAGTGTCAGACACTTCAAGGAGAATATTGGTTTACACTTCCATCTGATGGCAAATGCAAAAACTGCATTGTTAAACATTTGTTCTATTGATTACAATATTATCCCTTATGTGTACCTCCAGAAAACACACCAAAGAAAAAAACATTATTATTATTATTATTACTTATTATTATTAGTACTTTTTTCAATGTACACATAAAGGTAAAAGACAAACTAATAATGATTTTTATAAAACTCATATTAAACAGAATTTAACAACTTAACCTCCTCATGCTCCTCTGTCAATCAATCTCTTCTGACATTAATGGAACCGCTGCACTGGTTCTGTCATTAATGAAAGCACATAAAAGTCTAATAAGCTATAACATTGCCTTCAGTGTGTATGGTTTAACTGTGTATCAGTTAGGTAACTCATTTGCCTGAAATACAGATTAAGGCAATGCATTGTATCACAATTTGTAGAAATACAGCATATTTGCTGTCTCATTTCAAAACTAACATTGACATCTAGTGACTGCTTTTGGTAATTGTGGTAGTATATAAACTGTTTATATGTAAATAAACAAACATACAGTAAAATAAAAATGTAAACAATAGAAATTAGCATAAAATAAGCATGAAAGTTGGCTAATTCTAAACGGTTTACAGTGTTATCAGTTTGTAGAGGTACTGAGCGGCAACAACATGCAGAGTGTGAACAAAGCACATTAACTATTATGTGAATATTAAGTGTTTATGGATTGTTGGATTGTTTATGTATTGAATTGGAGATCTGAGGTGATACAAGCGCTGCCTTGCTTCTTCCAGGGTGTAACGTGTGTAAATGTCTGTGGACACAGATGTGCACTCCAAGGTACATGTAGCTACTCACGTTCTCTACTGGGTTCCTGGTGATGCTGAGGTTGGTGAGGTCAATGTGGTGTGGGTTCAGGAAGGTGCAGATTCCCATCTTCACCATCTGTCAGCAAGGAAGCCCTTGCTACAGGACTACAGGTCCCATCTTCATGACCACTGTGAGGGGAACTGTAATGCATATAGTATAGGAGGAATGTAATCCAATGGGAGACAGTGTAGTGAAGTGGAGGAGGGAGGTGATGTCTTCAGTGCTCCTATTGGGTGACATGCGAAATAAAGTTTGTCCAATGAGACAAACTCATTAGACAGAGATCAGCAGATGCAGTCTTTAATAGATATATAAATCAGTCAAGCCAGGAATGTTTCAAGAGCTTTGTATCTTCAAGGGCATACCTTTCTATGATGAAACGTACTGCCACAAGAAGAGAACGTTCAACGTTATCTCATATAGTAGCAGAGGATGAATGGCTAATTAACTGCACCTCTTCAGCTAAAATAAATGAGTTGATTTAGTTTAGCTAGTGTAGAGTCCCTGTAATCTAAAATAGAGTAAATAAAAATAGTCTACTTGTGGCACAAAAGAAGAAACACAGATTAACTAATGGTATTGTTTGGCTTCATATATATTATCTCTAAGATAATGTGAAAACATTTATTTTAGCCTATATATGTATGTATGATGACGTGGACACATTAATTTAACAAATCACAACATGTATCCATTTGTCTGTGTGCAATTACAGGCCTAATATGTATGTGGTGTTCTACTTCCATCTAGTGGCATTGAGAGATATTTCATCAAACTGTTGTGTGTATATACAGTATATATATATATAATATTTTAAACTGTTTTAGAAAAAAATCTAAACCACTAAAAATGTTATTTAAAAATAATAAAAGTTTCACAATTATATGCACACACACGCACGCACGCACGGGCGCGCACACGCACACGCACACACACACACACACACACACACACACACACAGAGGCTACTTTCAGTTACTCTATCAGCCTTCAGACAGTCACAGAGATTGGTCAAAAAGGGTGAAGTGGAAAAATTTGGTAATAACACTTTGCTTTCATCTCTCTTGCCCTTCTTCACTCTCTGTCTCAGCTATCATGCCTCGTTCCTCCACTGTTCATCTGCCCATTCTCTCTCTCCCTTGTTCTGTTCTATTTTCAGTTTTCCATCTCTGCCATCACTTGCACTCTTCTCTGACAGCAATGCATTCAAACAGTTAAACAGATGGTATAAAACATTTATAATTATTTGTCTTTGTATAGGCTACAGCCTGAACTGTGGTAAAAACTGAAAGTCTGATTGAAGGTCCATCTTCAATGCTAGATCAAAACGTAATTCAAAGAAATATGATAAAATACTGGACTTTTATAACTTGGGAAGTAAATGAGACATGCAGCATGTCACATTTTGTAAGTAATTTTATAAAGCTTGAGAGCTGGTTGCAGAAGGTGGTGTACCTTCATTCTGAAATGTCTGTGGTCTCTCCCTCCCACCGTTAGGTGGGAGGGAGAGAGACATGGCGCGAGAGAGAGAGAGAGAGAGAGAGAGATAGAGAGAGAGTGCGAGAGTCGCTGTTGCGTTTGGCGTGCGCCTTGTTACAGTACGCAGCGCCCGCTTTGGCGCTCTGAGAAACACGAACCACATGGACAGTAAATGAGGAATGAACTTAAATCTGCCTCCCCAGAACTTTGTTTTATCGCACTCTCGGGTAGCGAAGCGCAGTATGGATCTATCCTTAATATCTGGATCGTCTTCCGCATGACCAGAACAATACATTGATTATTATATTTCTTGCTGCTTATGATATGATGGCATCAATTGGGGAATTCGACCCTCTCAACACCCGAGTGCCCGCTACTAAAATTGAAGTAACGGTTTCTTGCCGGTAAGACCAATTTTTAGAAAAAGTGTTATCTTGCAGACCTACTGTATAGAGGCACGATGGGTTGAATTCGATACTGAAAACTTTTGTTTTAGTTGTGTTTACGATAGCAGGACCTTGATTCAATTTTCAAAATCGTGTTTGATAAGCGAGGAAACTGCACCTCCTGAAAGGAGAAAAACGTATCATAATACATTGAAGAAACATCTAAATATCTGCCTGCTTCTGTGAAACTTGATGGATTTACTGTAGTGCATGCGTGCAATGCAATGTTTTGCTTACTGCTCAGTATAGAAAACCCACACACCCAAATCATTTCTGACGCCCAACGCATGGCCGCACACCACACTCGACATAACACACGGTTTTGCAGTTATGTGACCTTCAGAAAAGTATTACCTTAAATATGTTCACTTGTAATGACAATATGTAAACAGAGTAACCTATGCAGTACCTTTCTGGTTCAGATTTCCAGTAGCCTACAATACTGTAGCCTAATTGACTGAAAAAAATGTGTGACCTATTCTTGATTTGAAGTACTATATTTGTCTATGGAATATTAATCTATCAAAAGTTAATATGCAAATCATTTGCATGGTTTGATATGCTATTGTATTGTTTATAAATGCAAAGTAATTTTTTTATGTGTCCATTTTAAAATAGTTTAGTCTGTTTCATTTCTGTTTGATGCTGGATAACCAAACCTATGACAATATCGGGTCTTAAAATGTAAAAAATGAGTTAAAAACTATGTGAAACAGATAGTAACATTATTCTATGATATTCTATTAAACCATTATATATATATCTGTTACTGCATGATACTTAGCATATTATTGCCAACAAGACATGTATTGTGTAGTAAGACAGTGGTAAAATATTTAGCCCCTGGCACGATATTTTAGCTGTCTTGTTGACTTAACGACAGACAGAAGCCTGGCTGACTTAAGACAGACAGAGAGCCATGTATTTTAATTTCTCCAGCTATCTGCTGAAAAGTCTGCCCTACTGTACTCGTGGCTTGACTTGGCCATGTACAAGCAGGTCTATATTATTTTCATTAAAAAAAAATATATATATATATTAATAAATAAATGCATATATTAATTAATTAATAGTCAGGGTTAGGGTTTGTGATTGCTTGTGATAGTGAGAGATCTTCCAGTCAGCAGTGCAAGCTTTCAGTTGTCAATCAAACCAAAAACATAGTCGTGGGAATGGACCGCAGAGGCATGGTGCCTACATCTCTAAAATAAGGCCTTCTTTTGAAAAAGAGACAATAGTCAGAAAAACTACTGTACTCCATACAGTATATGTTAATAACATTGATGTACTGTATAAACTGTATAACACTTTAAAAAAAGACATTTTATTTGAATTTTAAAACAAAGATTTGTATCTATATTTGTGCTTTTGCAGAAATCTACTGGATGTGGACACCTTCTCTAAATCTGACCCGGGTATGTAAAATATGTAACTTTTCTACATTCATCATTAACATACAGGTTTTGCCTCAAGCAGCAATGGTTTGTCACCTAGAGAGTATGGTAGAAATTAATATTGTATTATTGTATAAAACATTGGCCCATGTGTTGTCCAATGTACTGTACATAGTGTTTGATATAATTTTCCACTCACCAACAGTAGGTTGGTGTAAATTGACCTACTGTAAACTAGAAAGGGTTAGTGTTGAGTTAATTGAGCAATATACTGTATGTAAAAACAGGCAGTTCTGTGTAAAAGCATAACATTTTCAAAATGTTCCCTATGAGCACAATTCTTCCATAGTATGCGTAATACTTAAAAATAATAATTATTTTGCTTTCAGTTTAAATGGAATCCTTTAGGCGAGAAGATCTAGTTAAAGACGAAGCATTACTGTTATGTTTGCGATTGAAATCACAAGGATAGACCTACAGTATTGCACATGTACTTGTCTGTTAATACACGTGTGTGTGCTACTGGGAACCCACCTTTGCATAGCACTGCCCACAGTTGCCATAAAATAAACATTACTTAGAAATGTCGTCTTACAAAACAACTACATTGTATTCATGTCCTATACAGTATAGTCGTTCATCTTGTGCACATCACATATTGACAATGTAAGGGTTTTGTCTTTGTCTGAACTAGACATTTTGGACAGTGGTGCTAATTGTGCTTTTTTCAGGATAATGATACTTATCTGCCTAACTTTTGCATTGGTTAATAGTCTGGAAGGTCAGAGCTATCAACACTGTGCTGATAAAGTATGGGTGTAATGAGGAATGTAGAAGAATAGTGAACAGGGCCCAGGGAAGTATTGGAGAGTCAAGGTTGAACATAGGGTACACATTGGGGTTTGGTAGTGCTGCTGCACACTGACATCTTTGTTATTTTGCCCTTTGCCAGCCTTCAGAGTTGCTAGTGGTCAAGACCCCTATCTACTTTTGAAACACGCACTGTGACACATTGTGGCCTGGGACTAAACGCTGTCTCTCCCTAACTAAAGACACAATTAGGTTAAGAAGACAAGGGTGTTTGCATGCTCATTGTCGTTCCGACAATGTGAATATGTGTTATGTTGCAACTGCAAATGAAGCGCTGCGTCTTTGTGTACATCGACATTTTGTGCGTGAATTCCAATGGTTACAATACCACAGCAGCAATACAGAACTTAGCTGTACAACAGGAAGGAAATAAAGTACGTTGCAGTGTAGAGAAAGGCCATTAAATAGACTTGTTCAGTCAATCGATGCCACATTATATTTCTGCTTCATACACACAGAGCTTAATGGAATTAATTGAATAATCAGAGCCAAGGCAATAATTGGGTGATCGTTTGGATGTAAACAGTCAATAACTGCTGTATTTTCTATCCACCTTATTCCTGATCGACCTACTGTATGTTCGCAGCCATGGTAACCTTTACTGTTTTTTACTTCCGCTCGATGCGCCGAGAGAAACGATGAGCTCACATTTATTCTGTGCCATGGTTGTCTAGTTAACAAATGCAAACTTCTTGTTAAAAATATATTGCAAAAGAAACCTGTTCAATAAATGTACTGTACCACTGCTAATATAGGCTAATAGGTGCTAACCGGAAACGACAAACAGGAATCTTTATTAATGCACTGGATGCGGTGGATAGTGACAAGCTCTTCAATTGTGTTATATAGCATCTTTGGCAGAAATATCATTAGGTAGTACAGTAGTACTGTATACTGTAGGTAGCACTCTGTGTCTTCTATAACTGACCAATGGCCTGTCACAGTTTGGTAGCTATAGCCTGCCAGATGCCTGACTAGCACGGTCTGTAAACAGTGGAACCAGATAAGATTTCTCCCCAGATGAAGCAACACATGAAACGCAGTTTTTTAAGAATTGCTGACAGTTTCTTTCCCACTGGGGCCCTGAACTGTGAGATGCACAGGTCATGTAGAGAATAGATAAATCTGTCTTTTCAGATCTAATCTGTTTTAGCTCAAACTTTGTAATTCTGGCAAAGCCTCCATAGATGCATATAGCATGCAATACAATAATGTGATGCTGATATCGACAGAATTGATGCCTCGACATTTTAAATGATCTTTCATTCCAAACATTTTTAAACATATAACAGACAGTGACATTGTATGTATATAACTACTTCAGAGTTTTTTTTTATTGCTCTATTTGTTATTATCTTAATTTAAATTTGAATACTGGCTTCTTCACTTTAGCATTATAAATAGTTAATTAATAAATGTTCTATTTATATACTCATATTACCAACTACAATAATACATGACTTATTGGCATACACTTAATATTACTACATAATAGCCTACTTGAAAAATATGGAATAATTTCTTTGATGCACAACATGGGTCAACAGTGACCCCTCTGAGTTCTTAGTTTTGATATCTTTGCAATAAATACATTTCATCATTCAGTATTCTAGCCCAGGGCCGTGCAGAGGCCTTTAGAGGAGCAGGTGCTCAAATTTGAAAAAAGATAGGCAAAGATGAAGTTACTGATGAGTGAGACAGATAGGCGATGGCAAGACAGCTCAAGATATAGAATACACAGATACAGAAATGCAACAAAAAAACATAAAAGACCATCAGTCTGCATCTACAGCATGTGGACAATAGACAATAATATGTAGTATGGCTTCCCATTGATATTCACCGTGAATTGTTCATGGTAGATTCTACACCAGCAATTGAATTCACAGTATTTTCCAACCATGATTGTTTATTGAATGTACTTCTAGTTTCTGTAATTAAAATGTAGATATATGATTTCAAAAACCGTATAACATTCTTACTACCTCGAGAATACCACTAGATCCGGCTACCAGTTTTACCATGGGGCTTTTCTGGACAATCTGGCACCCTAGGTGCTGTCTAAAATTGTATCTGTTTTCAGGAAGGCAACACAGCAAATCGTTGTTTGCCTATAGTGTCGCCCCTTACAGACACTAGTATTTGAGAAATTATGGAAAGTAAATAAAAACTGAGCATAAGGTACAGAGTTCATATTCAATGTTAATACAGCATATTGATTGTTAGAAGTTCTCTCTATAGTTCGCTACTAGATGTATAGGCTATACGTGCAGTTTTATCTGTATTCTGTACATCTCATACTGTATAGCTACTGTAAAGAAGGGTTACAATGTGTTTTATGCAATTAAACCAAACCCATACAATGAAATATTTCTAATAACTAAACAATAAATGCATACTCAGAAAACGTTAAAATAAAACGGAACAGGCAAGCAATGTCATTTTTTTCCTCAACTTTTCCTTAGGTTGATATTTGTGTTCCACACTGTATTGCTATAGTGCATGCATCCATGTGCACGTTTGGGACAGTACAGTGTCACAGCAGAAATACATAAAGCAACGAACCTTGTCATTTAATGATGGTGGCAGGCTTGTCTGTGGAGTCAAATATTCAGTATCAGTGTCTTGTAGGGCTATACTCCATGCCACAGTGTTTGCTACAATACAAACAACACCAGATATTTGTGTGCTGACTGCATGTAAACGTGTGTGTGTGCGAGTTCAGAAAATGCAAGGAAAAGAAGCAATCCCTGGGAGAAGGTTGTTACGTCTTCATTAATGTTATTCACTGGGGTGTCCCTCACTACGCATTTGCATGGTGGAGAGTGACTGGTAAAGGCCTTCCTCTCATCGATAGATAGATAGTGGAATCTGTAAAGGCAGTGCAGTTCACACGGTAGCAGACTGAGTGTTCTGGTCGCACATTAAAAGCTTGAAATGCCCTGTGCACTGATGCCTGCTTTATTATTGAGCCTGTTAGGTGTTATGGTTATGGGGACAAAGGCACACTATACATCCCTCACGCAGCCTCTCTTCCACCTTAAAATGCATACCATCTTAGACTGGCTGTTGTTGGAAGAAAACAAATTGACTGTACAGCTTCTGCCTACTTTATATTTCAGGAAGAAGTAGCCTACTGAGTTTAATGTCAGTGATAATACAATCAGAAGCAGCTCCTAATGCTAGCCATTTTCACACTTTGACAGTTACAACAGCCTTAGATATTAGTGTAATACTTTTTATTTAAATGAGAAAGAGAAATGTGCACCTGGAAATATTGTTGTTCAACTATTGCTAAATGATTAGTGATTGGTATAAATAAATACTTAGATATTGTACAGTGAATAAAATATTTTTTTGTCAGTGTTGCATATGAAACGGGCAAATATCTTGAAGCATAATGCCTGGCTTGTTGTTAGAGAGCAAGAACTTTGCATTGACCTATTGCTTTTCAGTCTATGGCACTATAAGATATTCTAGTCATGCCTGCCCTTAGCCACTTATAGACTGTCCTTGGAGAGCTACAAATAGTCTTATGTATTTCCAAGTCTGAGTAAAATATCTTTCAGTTCGCTGAGTATTTTCCAAAAGGAATTGAAATTCCCAAGGAGATAATGGGCTGTCAGAAATAATCTCTGTTTTTTGCCAGAGACAAACTCATTGGCATGATGCATTCACTGGACCTATAGATAAAAAGAAAATAATGGAATTCATGAGATATTGTTCTTTTCATTTCCAATTGCCATCATCATACTTACTTCACCTTTATGGAGTGAGCTTTCAGCACTTGTAGTGAAGCTACCTAACTGGAATGGCACATTTGTAATTTCAGATACTGCTCATTTTTAACTTTGAGGTGTTTCTGACACCCCATTGATAGGATTTCAGTTACACAGACAACATAATTGAGGTAGCTGCGATATTAAAGCGTACGTGTCCTCCAGTTAACGTGTCCTCTATTGCTACAACATGCACACGTACAGTACGCCATTGTATCATTCTCGTTGCTAAATTTTCCCAATGGGATTTTTAAATGCCTATTAATCTCAAAGGGTGTCACATATGGTTGATTAGTGACATTGGCTGACATTGAATTAGAAATTGGTTATTAGTCATTGCTGTGTAATGTGGTGGCGTTGCAACAAGTCTATTTGGGTAGAAAACAAGCTACCCCAAGAGTATTCTCTCAGTTAAACAGTAAAGATAGATTTTCTTCAGGGCGATAATAGTCATACATTCATGGCCAATTGAAGTTAAAATTTCAGTCCAATTCTTTTGTAGAAATAATGATTTCATTTCCTGGTTACCAAGGTTACTGTCAGTGCACAGTGACAGCTCTGTGCCACTATAATAAAGTGCAGAGGCACCTTTTTTTTCAAACCTGATCTTTTAAACCCAAGTAAATTGTAATTGCGCTGTGGCTCCCTAGATAAAGGAATGAAGGAAAATGATGAATCATTAGGGTCTAAATAAAGGTCACTGACTTTATTTTATGCGCCTATAATTACCTCCAAGGTCTCCTAATGAGATCTAAGCGTATGCTGGGGCTGCCCTGGCTGTGATACCCACATTCTTAGCTGTCTGTCCAGAGTCAGCCATAGCTTTATAATTAAGGCCAGCACCTTTCCTCCTTCAGGCCTTCTGTCTGAGACCCTGCCTGACAATGCAATATTCTGAAGTTATTATACACTAGAGAATATATCTTTACTGCTACAAAGGACTAAATTAGCCTATATTATAAAAATGAGCTATAATAGTTTTGTTCCCAATCATCATGAAATCCCTTGTTTAAACATAATGATGTACGCGTGCTTACATGCACATGCTACGAGTATGAGTTGCAGAGGAACCATTGGGTGACTCACATGTACTTCTAAAAGTATTAACTATGTTGCTTGGAATATTGTGCACTATGTGGCTGTGGGTGTTTATCGTTGCTGGCTCTCAAGCGGGATCAAGTATGGCCTTCAAGGGCTCCAATCTCTCGCACCTCATCCCCGGTCTTGGCAGGAGATCAATAGATTAGCAGGGATCTGCGCCCACAGTGGCGTACCTAAATTGCTTTGTGAGGCATTTGTGTGTGAGGGATCTAAGGATTGCTAGCTCCTCAAAACAATACAGCCAGTACTCTATTCACCCCAACAGTGTTTGCTACCTGGAGACAAACTCCTCAGTTGGTATCTGGAATTCCTCTTGTGGTTGAAACCAAACCAGCTTTACAAAAAACATCCAGCACCTACAGTTATCATCTGCTCACATCTGCTCACATCTTCTCTAATCCCCTTTCTGCCATAAAACACATTTGTGTACAGTTGTGTTTCAAAACATACACTGTTGGCATGGGAGGAACTATAATATTAAACAATCAAGAAATGTACTCTGTTTCTCTTCATGTGAAATATCTCCTGGCCCAAGGTCCCTTATCTGATTATGTTTTCTGTGCAAATCCTGATGACATTCAGGTAGCAGAAATTCTTCACCAAAGACCTTGACACAGGTGATAGCTATTAGCTGGATAAGTCCAAGAGCTCACCTTACGGAGTTTTCAATTACACTCGACTCAGAGAAATTAAAATATTGTCACACATGTCAAAACCTGCCACTTTTAACGATTTTTCCCATGACACAAAAGGATTCACTGCTAAACACCCCATGCAAGCAAATAATAACAAACATTACACCACTGTAGCCTCTCACAAACACACAGCACTAGCAATATACTGTAGATTGCCCAAGATAATGACATATCATATAACAGCCAAAAACAAATTACAATGTTTAGTGTTACTAAAATGTGTGATATTAAATATGACTAAAACAGATCTATGATATACAGTATGTCACAACCCCTGAAATAATATTCCTTGGTAATGTTTATTTTCTAACAGCCTTTCATATATTACAGTATGTGCAAACCTAGTATAGAGCAGTTAACTTCAGTTCAACCCCATTTCCGTACAGCGTCCTCTATAGACTCGTCCCACATCCTGTCAGGTTATCGGAGGAAGTTGGAGTTGGGAGTTAGGCTGGGAGATGCCTGCCGATTCGGTCAGTTTAAATCTGACCAGATGTGCTCTTCCTTTCTAGTCACTTTCCATAAAAGATATAATCAGTCAGGCAGTCCTCAGTTGATCCTCGGCCTCGAGTAATAAGGTCCGTGTCAGGTTGAGGCGCCGTAGTTTCATACCCTTGGAGAAAACATCCCATATGGCTCTGATCTCAGAGACACCATTTTATCTTTCCCTTCACTTAGACACATTGGCATTTCACTTGTTTGTCGACAGCTCACTATCTCTGCTAAAGCTTATGTGCGGCACAGTGTGGAATAACCAGAGAGTGTGTTTCTCGAAAGCAACTCATTGTATATTAATGTTCCGAAACAGTTTTTTGTATCTCTCGACATGTAACATGCAGAATTATACATGTAGGCATATTAAATTCTCTATTTTATTATCTTTTCATAAATGGAAGCCACATTATTCAAATGCTGTTATGGTTATAAAGATCACAAACCCCTATTGAACATGATTATTTATGAGGTGGTCCAAGATGTGTCATGAGCAGAGTGATAAGGTAAACGCTGTATATAATAGTGGCACGGGAGAAATAAACCAACCTACCAAAGTGTTCTACTGGTTGCTGATAATTAACTACAAGCACACACACAAATAAAGATGAAACATCCAAAAACATTAATATTTATGATATGCTGTGGGAGAATCGACCTCCCAAGTCATTTTGAATGTGTTCCAGCTAACCGTGCTTGGACATATTAACTATTCTATGCAAGGGAAGTCACATCACATATGGCTGGTTGTTTGTGAAACTTTCCAAGGTGTCCTCTTAACTTGCCCCGCTTCATTACCTAACCCTTTGTTAATTGCTTGTTAGGAGGCAGAATGTGTTTTTAATCATCGGACGGTTCAGATAGTGTGAAGTTCATTACTGCTAATGTCCCGTCACACAGACAGACAGTGGCTGATGGACCATTAATATGTATGGACACATACATCATCACTTTTAAAGTGAAACTTTTAGTACCTTCCATAAAGCGCTAATACTGTATAATGTAGCTTTTTGCTTGTGTGGAATTGTCTGCTGTACATTATGCATAATATTTTGAAATAATAAACTGCATGTTATAATTGGATTGCTGCGATAATATGCATGCCTATTAAAGACACATTTAACCAAAGCTATGAGAAGATGAATGCAAATGTATGTATACAGTGTACTCCGATATCACTCCTCAATATTAACTGTGCTTCACAAATGTACAATTGTGAATGCGGCAGTGCAAGTGTCCATGGCCCTATGCAGTGAGCACATTTCCTAGGCTTTCTTCATTTAGAAAATGCCTCGAAACGATGCCTCTCACAATCAGCCAATATAGACCAAGCCAAAACCTTTTCTCTATGCACATTAGAGTACTTTATATAAATATATTTTCTTGCTTGCATCTGTATCTAGTACAGCAGGGAAGAAAGAACTGAGCTAATATTACAGCCTACAGTATATGCTACTGTACGCACTTAATGTTCAGTGCCGCTGTATTTATATGGGGCAGCAATGTTATTGAGAAGAGAAAATTATAAGATAAAATATTGGTTTGAGGAGAGTTTGCTTTTAGTTTCACTGTGGTTCTCAAGTTGTCTGAATTCGAGTGGTTGTTGCTGAATGGAATAGAGACTTGCTCTGTGTGTACTGACTAAATAGGCATAATGTTTCATAATTAATCCTATGGGCCCATCACTCGTGTAAGGAACCGTGGGGGTCGAGTGCGGTGCCATATGGGTGGCAGCGAAGGTCAGGGGCCTCGACGGACCAGACCCGAGCAGCAAAGGCTGGCTCTGGGGACGTGGAACGTCACCTCTCTGTGGGAGAAGGAGCCAGTTGAAGGAGCCAGAGTGCTACCATTTAGTGTGGCTTACCTCTACGCACAGTCTTGGTTCTGGAACCGTACTCCTGGATAGGGGATATACTTTATTTTACTCTGGAGTTGCTCAGAGTGTGAGTCGCCCGGCGCGGGTGTGTGGATATTATCAAGTCCCTGTCTGAGCGCTGCTACATTGCAGTTTACCTTGGTGGACGAGAGGGTCGCCTCACTACGCCTACGGGTTATGGTGGGGGAAACTCTGACTGTTGTCTGTGCATATGCACCAAACAGCAGCTCTGAGTATTCTGCTTTCCTGGAGACCCTGAAGGGAGTTCTGTATGGGGCTCCAGTAGGGGACTCCATAGTTCTGCTGGAAGAATTAAATGCAAATGTGGGCAATGACGGAGACACCTGGAGAGGTGTGATTGGGAGGAACTACCTCCCTGATCTAAACTTGAGCAGGCGTTTGCTGCTAGACTTCTGTGCTAGTCATGGACTGTCTATAACAAACACCATGTTTAAACATAAGGATGGTCATAAGTGTACGCGGTACCAGAGCCGCCTAGGTCGAAGGTCGATGATCAATTTTGTGATCGTATCATCTGATCTGAGGCCGCATGATTTGGACACTGGTGAAGAGAGGGGCAGAGCTGGCTACCGACTACCTACCATCTAGTGGTGAGTTGGGTAAAGGGGTGGGTGAAGACTCTGGACAGACCTGGTAAGCCCAAACGGGTAGTGCGGGTGAACTGGGAACATCTGGAGGAGGCCCCTGCCCATGAGATCTTAAACTCACACCTCCGGCGGAGCTTCTCTGGCATCCCAGTGGAGTTTGGGGACATTGAACCTGAGTGGGGGGCAATGTTCAAAGCTTCCAATCCTGAAGCTGCGACAGAGAGCTGTGGTCTCAAGGTCTTAGGTGCCTCAAGCGGCGGTAAGCCCCATACACCGTGGTGGACACCAGTGGTCAGGAAACCCGTCCGACTAAAGAAGGCGGCCTTTCGGGATATGTTGTCCCGGAAGACTCCTGAGACGGTTGCAAGGCACTGACGGGCCCGAAAGGCTGCAGCATATGCCATGGCAGAACCAAAGCAACGGGTGTGGGAGAGGTTCTGAGAAATCATGGAGAAAGACTTTCGGTTTGCACCAAAGTGTTTCTGGAAAACAGTCCGCCACCTCAGAAGGGGGAATCGGGGAACCATACAAGCTGTGTACAGTAAGGATGGGACACTGTTTACCTCAACTGAGGAGGTAATCGGGCGGTGGAAGGAACACTTTGAGGAACTCCTGAATCCTACTGACACGCTCTATATGGTAGAGACAGAGCTGGAGGCTAATGGGGGATAATCGTCAATTTCCCTGGGGGAGGTCACTGAGGTAATCAAACAACTCCACAGTGTCAAAGCTCCGGGGATTGATGAGATATGTCCAGAAATGCTAAAAGCTTTGGATGTGGAGGGGATGTCTTGGATGACACGCCTCTTCAACATCACGTGGAAGTCGGGGACAGTACTAAAAGAGTATCAGACTGGGATTATGGTTCCCCTCTTCAAAAAGTGGAACCAGAGAGTGTTGCCAATTACAGGGGAATCACACTATTCAGCCTCCCTGGTAAAGTCTACTCCAAGGTGCTGGAGAGGAGGGTTTGGCCGATAGTCAAACCTCAGATTGAAGAAGAACAATGCGGATTCCGTCCTGGTCGTGAAACAACGGACAAGGCGCCTCATATATCAACATTGCATATTCACGTCTGATGTGTATCACCTGCCCCTCGTTGTTGTTAGCCAATGGTCTGCTTTCCTGTCTTGTATATATAGCCCCAGTGTTTTCCCCAGTCCTGTGTCGGTCATTGTTAATATTAATGTGTACGTTGCTCCCCGTGTTCTTGCCTTTTGGAATAAACCTTGTTTACGTTATACTGTATTGGCTACGTGTCTTGCGTTTGGGTCCTCACCTCCATGCAACGTGACACCGATGCATTGACTGCTGTAGTCATTTGCCACTCCGTTGACTTTATTTTTTTGTTGATACCGGAGGACAAACTTTTAAATATAAAATGTATCCTGGCCTCCACCTCTGTGATCGAAACGTCGATCTATCTTAGTCAGTGAATTTTCGTTATTTTCTTTGTTTGTTTTTACACGTTTTGCAGCTGGATAAGCCTGGATGGACAGCGGATGAGAACATGGGCGAATTTATTATCATTTATTATTATTTGCATAGTGCTTTATGGGAGGAGGTAAGGCGGGGTCAAAGGCTCGTGCACGTACGCTAAAATATAAGTTTATTGAGATGTATGAAGGGAATATGCGCAGGACCTCAATGTTTCTGTGCGTACGCACGCTTCCAGTTTGCCAACTTTTAGTATGAAAGCTGTGCAGTTGTTGATACATGAGGCCCCAACGCAATTTGTCACCAATCATGTTTGTGATATTCATGGACAGGATATCGAGGCGTAGTCGTGGTGGGGAGGGGTTGCAGTTCGGTGGCCTTGGGATCTCATCACTGCTTTTTGCGGATGATATGGTCCTGATAGCATCATCGGTCCGTGACCTCACTGGATCAGTTCGCAGCCGAGTGTGAAGCGGCCGGGATGAGGATTAGCACTGATAAATTTGAGGCAATGGTTCTCAGCAGGAAACTGATGGAGTGCCTAGTTCAAGTACCTCAGTGTCTTGTTCGCGAGAGAGGGGACATTGTAGCGGGAGACTGGCCAAAGAATCTGAGCAGCGGGAGCGGATTTTCATTCCTACCCTCACCTATGGTCATGAAGGGTGGGAACTAGACTGAAAGAACTAGATCACGGGTACGGCCAAGCGGCCAAAAATGGGTTCTCTCAGGAGGGTGACTGGCGTCTCCCTTAGAGATAGGGTGAGAAGCTCAGCTATCCGTGAGCAACTTTGAGTAGAGCCGCTGCTCCTTTGCGTCGAATTGAGCCAGTTGAGGTGGTACAGACATCTGGTAAGGATGCTTCCTGGGCACCTCCCTTGAGAGGTGTTCAAGGCACGCCCAATTGGGAGGAGGCCTCGAGGAAGCCCCAAGACTAGGAGGAGAGATTATATCTCCACACTAGCCTGGGAACACCTCAGGATATCCCAGTCAGAGCTGGTTAATGTGGCTCGGGAAAGGGATGTTAGGGGTACCCCGCTGGAGCTGCTGCCCCCGCGACCCGGCTCCAGATAAGCGGGTGACGATGGATGGATAGATGGGTGGATGGATGGATGGTTTCATAATTATTCACATTTTCTCATTATAGAAAGTAAATCAGGGTATCAGCATTGGTCTAGTGGTTTTATTAATGATTTATTGACTATGCTTCCAACAGTGTGAGCAGTAATACAACTGTAAGAGGATGACATTGATTTCTTTGCAAAAGTTTTGATATCCTCAGCAGGCATATTATAGTTACTGAATTAAACAATGTATTATTATATTACTTCTTGATTTTATTTCTTATTTTTGTTTTCCCCTCTGTTTTTTTATTCTCCCCACTTTTTCAGTGGTCGTGCTGTATTTGCAAGCTATTGGAACCAAGGAATGGAGGGAGGTAAGTTTAGCAATATTATTATTGTATAGTACTGTATGATGTCCTAGTAAACTTTATTTAATGCCATTATCTCAAGCACAGTAACACAATTACTTATTTTATTATTATGAGATAACAAAGGATGATTACTCAAGATAGCGAGTTGATTCTTTTGTTATCTCGGGATACAAAGCTCATTGTCTCGAGATAATACGTTTATTATTTTGTTATGAGAAAACAAAAGGTTGATTCCTCTTATTACTCATGTTCATCAGAAATCAGTGCTATGCCAGCATGCACAGATATTACCTTAACAACTGTAGTGCTACTTTAAGATGATAATGACATGGAGAACCCATTGATCAATGCATCAGACTTACAAAGGCAGACATTGCATCATAGGCACATATTAGGGGCCCACATCCATGGAATAGATCATCTGAATGCTGGGTTTGTGCCGATTTACGCACCCAGACGGTCATCATAAAATGGCACCTACCGGCACTAACATCAATTGGCGCCTATGAATTGCATTTGCATTATGTCTTTCCATTCCGTTAGTTGCTGTCAGTCAGTTCCACTTATCTTTGCTTGTTATATTGCAGGCTACTCTGCTATCTGCAGAGGAGTCGATTGATGTAGAGGCTACATCAATCTACTCCTCCACAGCTTTTGTACTATAGACTACGGGTAGCATACAGTCAGATGTCAGATGTGGTCAAATGAATCAGACACATTTATCTCCATATGTCTACATAATTATCCCATGATCTTTAGAAAACAATTTGAAAACAAATGTTCTCTAATTATGTTGTTAGTAGGAAGAAGAAAGAATTAACTTGTTACTGTATTTCAAGATTACGGCAATAAGAAAGGTACAGTAGTTTCCAGTTTCCGTTGCGGCCATTACAGGTTAAAAGAACTATGATGCAAGGGTGGCGGTTAATATTCTGTATATTACTGTATATTCTCTAAGATTATAATGTTTTAACATTTGTGAAAAGCAAGCTAATTCATTTATGAGAAAAAACTCTCATAAATAGCTGAACATCTGAGATTAAAGTACATCTTAGTATAAATGGGACTATAGAAGAATACAGTTTAGCTCTTGTTATCACCTTTGTTTTGGAACTGGGTGGTAATTTTACAGAAACAGGGTCCCACAAATGTAACTAACATACATTTATTGAATTTTAAATTTACAGATGATGAAAATGTATATAATATACTTTCATCATTTCTAGATTCCTAAATTCTAGAGCAAAAGATATTTGGGGCCTCATTATTACCCACAATTTCAAGTTGTTGAAAATGTTGTTGCTGAACTACTGGTAGGTCATCTAAATAAGCAAAATCTAGTGCATTCAATGAATTTGGGTTCAGAACCGACCACTCTGAGACTGCTACTTCATTGAAGTAATTAAGGCTAGTCTAGATAAAGGATGGGTGGTGGGTGCTGTTTTTCTGGATCTGCACAAAGCCTTCAACACAGTTAATCATTCAGTACTTATCTCTACATCGTCTAAATTCATGTTAATGTATTAAATTTGATTAATTCTTATCTATCTGATCGCTCACAATGTGTACGAATAAAACATAAAACATATTCTTTGAGAGCTTGCTTTATAGGTGTACCACAAGGCTTGGTTTTAGGACAGTTGCTGTTTAGCATATACATCAACGATCTTCCATCTGTATGTGATGATGTGGAGATCTTGATGTATGCAGATGGCACGGTCTTGTATACACATGGGAGAGACCCTGAAGAAGTTGCTGCCAAATTATCACTAACTATGAAAAAAGTTATAATGTGGCACAGTAATTCATGTCTTAGAATATTGATAACACTGATCAATCAATCAATCAATCAATCAATCAATCTTTATTTATATAGCACTTTTCATACAAATTCATGTAACACAAAGT
>JAODUE010046194.1:0-18693 GCA_027564755.1 Amblyopsis hoosieri | reverse complement strand
CCACTCCCCCCTTGTTTTGTTCTGTTTGGTTTTACACACCTGTGTTTCATTTATGATTATTGATGTGTGTATGTAAGTCCAGCAGTTTCTGTTTGCTTTGTGAGTTATTGATTTTGCAGCGAAGCACGCTGTCCGTCGACATTCTGTTCCATAATTTGTTTCTGGTTAACAGTCCTATTAAAACATAAGGTTGTTCTCCTCACCTTGTTCTGCGCCTGACTCCTTCCCCGTCAATACCCCGTTACAGTATCTTTATGCTCTCATCTTTTCATTAGATTATAGAGCAGTTAATAATGTGATGCCATCTCATGTTCTCATGTGGTAATGATCCATAACATGTTTTAAAAATGTTACATACTGTATATATTGTACTTAAATATTGAAAAAATATATTGCAAATCAAATCGTAATATCTCAGAAAGATTGCAATTAGATTTTTTTCCAAAATCGTTCAGCTCTAGCTGCAGCTGAACCTTAAAATAGATTCATTGTTTTTGACAGATATTATGCATACAAACTACATATGGACATATCGCCCCAAAAAAAAGAAGCTTTAGAAATTGTGCATATACACTACTACTTCAAAGTATTCTCAGTCATTGTTCAAAGAAAACATGACCATTTTAATGGCTGTACTGCAGTTTTACTCCAGGGTACAAAGTCACCACGGGTCATTACGTAGACAAATCACACAGGGCACCTTTAATAAAAGTGAATTCTAATCATGCCCATGGCACAGTACAGAAGCACTCAAACAAACTGCCCTGTGTGTGTGTGTGTGTGTGTGTGTGCAGTAGCACTCACCAGCAGTCTGAGTGTGCAGTGAAGACCCCGTCCTTCAGGGACTCCGGGGCCATCCACCTGACAGGCAGCAGACCCTTCCCACCTTTTCTGTAGTAGTCCGTCTCATAGATGTCCCTGGTCATGCCAAAGTCTGGGAAGCACACGCCACAGTCAAAGGGATCATATAGTCGCTACGACTACGATGAAGGCGTACCTACGCCTTGTTGTCATCACCTGCATTTCCCTATACTTGACATTGATTGGTTTGTAAATGGTCGTACGTCTGACATTTAGACAGCCTTTTCCCGAATGAAATAAATAATGAATGAACAGATTCATTTAGTTGCCATTAGAATATTTTTCGCACAAATTGATTGAATTCGAAAAATGAACGTCTTCGAGTGCAAAAATTATATTGTTGCCAAAAGACAGCTGACTTTATTTGTTGGTCAGACCAAAACACAAGGGTTTAAATAGCCTAATGCAAGACAGGCCAATGAAGAGGAATATCAGGTGGAGGTAAAAACCAATAGACAATAAGCTCAAGGCTGGTAACACACAGATGGGGAAACGGTCAGGGAAACACGGACAATAACACAAGACAAACAGTTATCCTGGGTGGACGGCAGACCCTGACAAAACTCCAATCAGGCTAAATATTAAATCTCCCCTCTCCCAATGTCCTACCAGCCTACCAACTTCCAGAACCATCCAAAAAGTGTTTTCACCCTGCAAACAAACTGACGAAGCGCGAATGCGGCTGGAAAATAATGTTTTAATACACTGCGGATGGCGAAAATGGACCGCATAATGCTTTCTGCTGTTGATTACATGAACTGGTTTAGTCCAAAAATGCGCAGTTGGTCCGATTCGAGGTCGGATCACCTTCTCACCACAAACGAACCGCACTAGAGTTCGTTTGGAAGCGTGCCGAGACCACCTTTTGGAGCAGGTCTCAGTATTCTTGTTTGGTCCACTTGTACTGCACAGCCATTGCTGCATACCTGACCAAACGAACCGCACCAAGGGGGAAAGAAAACTCTGGTGCCATTCAACCGAACTAAATGTGGGAGGTGTGAAACACCCGCCTCTTGCCATCTTCTCTCAATTCCTCTGGCACAAAAAACAAATGGCTGTCTGACTGTACCTCCTATCTTGACAGTGAAATCGTGAGCCACCATGCAGTTCCTGGCCGCCAGGTCTCTGTGGACAAACTTCTTGGCATTGAGGTAGGCCATGCCATCAGCGATCTCCACCGCCATCTGGATCATTTCCTTCAGAGTGGGTGGCGGGCGGCCCGGATTGTTCTGAGGCACAGGAGGGTCACTGTCACATTTCAGTTGACACAGATAATAATGAATGGACAAATACCAATGTACTGGGTACCCAGTCAAAATCACCCAATCCCGCCTAAGCAGTGACCCTGGTACAGTAGGTTTCACAATATAAATATACTGTATGACACAAATGTTTACATGAAATTAGTGAAAACTAAATGATACAATAAACAAAATATGGTAAATTATATTTTAAGTACTCATAACAAGTATAAAAGCTGCAATTTGTATGAATTAAATAATATATTTTTGTTTTGCACCAATTTGCACAAAATTAACTGCAACTTTGCAAAAAATAATATCTAGTTTTCCAGATCAAATATATTACATAACTAATAACATTAACATGTTGCTGTGATGGATGTTTCTCACAGTAGTTTATTCTGGGGGTGCCTAGGGACCCAGTTGATGAATTGTGTGTGAACTGCAGCCTGTGTGTGTGTTACAGTGGTGATCTAGTTACATCAGAGTCTGGCCTCAGACAGCGCAGGTATGTCTTGAGGTCTCCATGAGTCATCAGCTCCATCACCACCAGTGTAGGCTGGCCTTTAGACACCACTCCCAGCAGACGCACCTGAATGCCATATGAAATAAGGTTGGGTACAAAGCCCCAGCAAGTAGAGCCATTTAACACCTCAGAACTGTTTGAGCCCGCCGTGATTTCTCCTAAATGTGTGGGATTTAATATAGAAAAGCTTTTAAAGACCTCAATCTTAGTGACACTTTTTTTTCTTTCCATCCTAGTCTCTCATTATCATTACATTAAACGTTTTTGCACAGAGAAATACATTAGGTTTGCAGACTTCGTTTGAAGAAGTATTTTGTACGTTCAAATACAACAGAGAACCAGCGATCTGACACGTGTCCAGCGTGTGAAGAAGATGCTGCTGTTCCTCACCACGTGGTGGCAGGTGAACGCCTTCATGACGGAGGCTTCGTTCAGGAACTCGATCCTCTCCCTCAGGCTGGCGGACTCGTTGACCGTCTTCACAGCCACGTGGGTCTCTGGCTCGCCTTTGACGATGTCTTTGGCGATGCCCTCGTAGACCATGCCGAAGGAGCCCTGGCCCAGCTCCCTGAGGATGTTGATCTTGTCCCTGGGCACCTCCCACTCATCTGGCTCATACACTGGAAGGACATCCACGCTCGCATGTTATGCCAAGTCCACACATACAGTACGCTGATGCACACAGAACCCAGGTTTTCCTGCTTTGTTTCAAAACAAAAAACAAGTCCTGTCCATACAGCACTGTTTAAGAAAATACATTTCATGCTTTCCAGGCTGTGAAGAAAAACGCCTTTTGTAAACAAAGGATATAACGACGTATACTCTGACGTCAAACAAAGGAGTACACTGAATACAGAGTTTCTTAACATCTTCAGCCTGGAACTTTTTCTAAAACTCCCTCTTTACTGATCATATACACTGTTTACATGTGGATGAAAGGCCAAATTGCATAGAAAAAGCTACGGATTTAAAAACAGCCGTGTAGGTGTTGCCTAGGCATCTGTTGGATAGAGTATTCATGTCCTTTTTCAAATGCTGTCTTGGGAGCATTTGGGTGTAAGGCAGGGACAACCCCTAGAGGGCGCCAGTCCATCACAGGACAAACAAACTCTCCATTTTAGGTTTCGCCCAGACTTCCTTTTCTTTCTTTACAAAGACCATACATCTCAACCTTGGATGCACTGAGAAAATCAATTCATCTGATCACTTACTGTCATTTGCACTGAGATACTCCGGGTTTGACGAGGCATAGATAGGTCCACTAGGCCCTTGGGTTTGCCTGAGGTTCAAAAATAAACAAAAACTGTGAGACACTGAGAAGACCCTCAAATGAAAGCAATGGACTTGAAGGAGGTGTAGCAAACCGTACTTCTTCTTGAACACAAAGAAAGCTGTTGCTGCAAGGCTCAGCAGCAGAATGAAGCAGATGACAGACACAATCACAATCGTCATCAGGTTATTAGGATCCACCCCTGTCCAACACAGTGGAATCACATATGAGATTAATGGAAATACAAACCTCTCCATCACATACATGCAATTCTCCCAGGCTCCCAGGTGACTTTGGGACTGGGAAAGCTAGTTGATATCTAGTAATGACTAATAATGTCACAAGTGACACACCTTGATAACAACAATAACAAATTATTAACAACAACGTACTTACTGTACAGACAAAAGCTTCTTCTACTGGACAATTATGTATTGTGACCTTGTGACAGTGACTTACTCAGGTCCTGGACGTTAAAGTGGGTCGATTTTGTCCATGAGCCATTGCCAGCCAGGGATGTAGCCCGGATCCTTACAGTATAGTTGCCAGGGTGCACCACTCTCAACTTGGTGCCATTGTATAGTTTGTACATGTTCCTAGACACACAGTGGAGTAGCTCCTGAGGAAAGATGTCATAACCCTAATTAGTGCCGGAAGCACAAACAAAACTGCAAAACACTGGCCTCAAAGCTCTCTAATGCTGTTCTGGCTTAAAACATGAGGCGGAAAATAACCCTAAGAATAGCATAATCTACTGTGTTTACGGGTTAGTACTGTGGGAACATCAGAGATATTGTTTTTTGTTTTCAACAGCAACTAAACAGTCTTCGAATAGTAGAATCAAACTGGGTGTTCTGTACGCCCGTCACCATGGTAACTACACATCGTCGATGCACCAAAGCTAAATTTGTCCTTCCATTAAGGCTATCACACAAATGACAGAAAGGCTACATTTTCAAAGAGCTGATATTTCTGGCAGATTGACCGTTTCAACATTTATCCTGTTGAACTGTCTTAAACTACTACTACACATTACACTACAGTTTTAATGTGTGCTAATGTCAACCCGTCAAAGGGGGGAAAAACACTGAGTTGATTGGTTTTGTTGGAGGAACCAATTATGTACAGATTGTACATGTGTACATATGTATATGAGTGTGTGTGGATCACAGTCTCCTCACCTCAGAGTCTCCCAGCTTCTTGTAGTTGACCTCGTACAGGATAATCATGCCATTAGGGGCTTTAGGTTCCTGCCATTTGATGTGCACTGCATAGTCAAGCACGTCAGAACTGATGGGACTCACTATATTGTCAGCTTTGTCTGGGAAAACAACAGAATCAAAGTAGACACACAAACAGCATTACAGTGGAGCTCAGCATGAATAATATTGCCTGTGCCTGCTTAACAGGGCCCCCTCCTTTTAAAGCTCATTCCCGAGACATCTGTACTTGACAGACTAATAATGGCAAGACCGGTTTGCTTGTTGCCGTTGGCTTGAATTATGATTGACAGACTTGAGTGATTGAAATGGTATGGGTGGGGTTTCACAGGTGTCCCTAGATGTACAGTATGATAATATACAGTATAGAGCCTCTTATGCTGCCTTCACATGGATTCAGGCAGACGGTAGACAGCACCTTCTGGACGGCAGAAAAACAAACAATCCAAGGAAATAAAACAGAAAATAAAAACATGCATTACGATTTGTTGCTATGGCGATGTTGCAAACACATTAAATCATATTGTGCGTCTAATATTGTATTAAATTATTCAAGTATTGTATCTAGTATGCTAGTGTTGACTGACTTACGTTACTGTGTTTTGTGCCGACCTCAGCTAAATCTACCGACCTGCTACCGCCCACTAAAGCAATATCCGGTGGTCTGCTGCGCTCTGCCACTGGCAGCCTTAGCGCCAGTGGTTTAGCAGCTCCCTACCCTCTGGCATGGTGCGGGCGCTGACGTATGCTGCCATGCTGCAGCGGTTGGGGTCCGTAGGGTGGTTGCAAGCGTGGACCTCGATCTGGTAGCTGGTGAAGTGGCGCAGGCCGGAGATGACGGTGGACTCCTTGGCGTGGACCGTCATCACCATCTTGGTGCTCTCGTAGGTCTCGCCCTCATCTGCACCGGGGCGCGCGGCACCATCCGCTGGCCCGGGGCCGCTGGCCGGGAAGGGGAGCGTCCAGTTGGCGACGCCCATGGCAGAGCGCCGTTGTCTGGAAGGTCTGTGGAAGGAAGGGGAGAGTCAATGTGCCATGCTGCCTCAGGGGAGGGCCATTCTGGTCAGGTCCCATGAATGACACTACACATATTTTACTAGGTACGAGATGGGTGGAGTTTGCCTTTAGCGGTAATGCAATGCAAATACAAAACCTTACAGAAAGGTCAGTATCTGGCATGCTTTTCTGTGTAATCAAAATCTAATGGCGCTAATTGGAATGCATTGATGAGCCGGACTCCAAGCACTACAATATAAAACCTTATGTCTCAATTGGAGAGTTGTGCTCAGTTTTGACCAAGAGCCACAGACACAGTCTATCATTACTTATTGTGAATGGCAATGTCATAAGATCTCAATACCGAGCACAAGATGGCGCATGTGAGTCTAATTTGTTATATGGAGAGCTCCATTTAGAAAAGCACATAATTGAGTTGGACAGCAGGGAGATTGAAGGTACATTAAACAAAATATCTAAATACTTTAACGTCTAAAGACATCTCAAGTCAGGGGAACGCTCCATAAACCACAAAAGGAGGACTCTCTTGTATTGTGTCTTACTTGATCTCAAAGACCTCGTTGTGGAGGTAGTTCTCGAAGGTCTTGCGGTACTCTGAGTCCTCCTTCTCCTTCTTCAGCTCCTTGTCTGTCTTGGGACAGGAGCAGCACCTCACGCCCTGGCCCTGCTCCTCTGTCTGGTTCCACTTCAGCTCCTCATCGCTGTCCACCTGGGTGGGCACCCGGGACGGCAGCTTCATCCCTGCAGAGATGGACACACACACACACACACACACGCACACGGGGGGTGGGGTGGAGTGGAGGAAGAGATGTCAGTCATTGTTGGTCCCCAGGCCCTCAGCCTAGAGTAAGGATAAAATGTTACACAGACTCCCAACACTACAGACACCCGTTGTTGGTTTTTATTTTGTGGAGAGGAGGGGCAGGGAGGGCTGTCCGAGAGTTAAAAACAAATAAAATGTAAAATAAAAAACAAAAAACAGGTGTGTGTGTGTGTCAATACATGTGCCGTAGCGCGGGGGGGTACACCAGTGGTGGCGGTGGGGCACAGGCAAAGCTCAGCATGTGACAGAACAACTCCATCATGATATCTGCGTGAACCCAGGCGTGTCCCAGGGTTAGTTACGGCCTCTGTGCCAGGTTTCACTACGTATTGTGGTGCTCAACATGGTAATCATGGATCTGCACTAAAGCCAAACATTCACACCTCACTTGGCACCGTTGCTCAACAGGCTCAGTGCCAGAGTTAGGTTTCTGTTTCCTCTATGGGATGTTTTATTAAAAGATGGACTATTTAAAGCCACCACAGACAAAATAACCATTATAAGCTGTTTAGAGGCCTGCTTTCCCCAGGGTGTGTTGCATGGCTCAGCTCGACCCCAAAACATCTAATACTGACAACTTTGGTAATTAGCGACCAGTGTTGGGGAAGTTACTTTCAAAAAGTAATAAATTACTTATTACTTATTACTGTTCAGTAGAAGAAGTGTGATTCAGTTACATTATTACTTTATCTACAAAGTAATACATTACATATTATATTACTTTTAATAATTTAATATTGGTGACTAATATGACACATATTATATGCTAAGCGTTTGAATGTGAAGTACACATATAACAAATGTCCCCAAGGGGCAATTTGGCTTGCAAACAGTAGTCACACAAGGAATTGTCTGTAGACCTCCGAGACAGGATAGTATTGAGACACAAATCTGGGCAAGGCTACAGAAAGATTTCTGCAGCATTGAAGGTCCCAATGAGCACAGTGGCCTCCATCAGCTGTAAATGGAAGGTTTGGAATCACCAGGACTCTTCCTAGAGCTGGCCGCCCGTCTAAACTGAGCGATCGGGGGAAAAGGGCTTTAGTCAGGGAGGTGACCAAGAACCCTATGGTCACTCTGGCAGAGCTCTAGCGTTGCTCCATGAGGAGAGGAGAACCTTCCAGAAGAAGAACCATTTCTCTTTCTACCATCCCTACAGTGAAGCATGGTGAAGCACCATCATGCTGTGGGCATGTTTTTCAGCGGCAGGAACTGGGATTCTAGTCAGGATCGAGGGAAAGATGAATGCAGCAATGTACAGACATTCTTGATCAAATCCTACTCCAGAGCGCTCTGGTCCTTAGAGTGGGGAGAAGGTTCATCTTCCAACAAGACGACCCTAAGCACACAGCCAAGTTAACAAAGGAATGGGTTCGGGACAACTCTATGAATGTCCTTGAGTGGCCCAGCCAGAGCGCAGACTTCAACCCGATTGAACATCTCTGGAGAGATCTGAAAATGGCTGTGCACAGACGCTCCCCATCCAACCTGATGGAGCTTGAGAGGTCCTGCAAAGAAGAATAGGAGAAAACTCCCAAAAGTAGGTGTGCCAAGCTTGTAGCATCATACTCAAAAAGACTTGAAGCTGTAATTGCTGCCAAAGGTGCTTCAACAAAGTATTGACCAAAGGATGTGAAAACTTATGTACTTATGTGATTTGTAAATCTTTAAAATGTTTAATAAATGTGCTAAAATGTCAAACAAACTTTTTTCCCTTTGTTATGATGGGGTATTGTGTGTTGAATTTTGAAGAAAATAAGGCTGTAACATAACAACGTGGAGCAAAAAGTGAAGCGCTGTGAATACTTTCCGGATGCACTGTATACTGTGTGAACCTTGTTATTGTGGGTCATGGAGAACTCATAATAGATGACACATGAAAGGCGTGTCAACACACAGAGAAAGGTGAGCTGCAGCTCACCTTTCTGGCAGTAGTCGAACTTGAAGAGCTCGCTGGCTTCGGGCTGACGCTTGCAGAAGACGAGGTAGTGAGTGATGTTGCCATTCGGGTCGTTTGGCGCTTTCCACTTCAGGATAATCTGGGAGGAGGAGTTGGAGGAGGAGATCGGGTCCAGAGGGACTGAAGGCTCTGAGCAGGCATGGGAAGAACACACAGGATTTAATACACAAAACAAATATCTATGTTGGATAGCCTGTGACACATAACAGTGCTTTAACAACACTTTAAATTGTGTTTGTTCTGATACATAAAAGGGGCTTTTAGGGGATTCAAATATGACCATTACTAATACACTTTGATTTGCCTATAATGACCATTACAAATGTCAGTGGAATACCGTCAAGGAACACTGCAATATATCTGGATCACAATAAGCACACTTCTATAATACGTTCTATGTGGGATTAATGACATCAACATTTTTACAATTTTTTTTAGAGTTTCCTGTTTTACTTCTGCTTTGCAGTTTAGATCAGATGAGAAATATATAAAACAGAAACTGCTAACTCATGTTTGTATGCTGGCAACCAGATGTTTGATTTGGGTACTCCCCGTTGTTTCTTTTTGTTTTCCCCTGGTTTACAAAGTACAAAGAACATGAGGGCTTTTCCGTTCTCATCACTCGCTATGAAACTGGCAAACAAATGAGCAAACCCAACCCGCTACATACAGCGGGCAGAACAGCTTGTACTCTGCACAATGCAAACCTGCATTTCACATAACATGAAATGCTGTGCAAAGAACACTATCAGCTCCATAATTGGATGTAATGGTAAATGCCCATTTATAATTGGATGTTATCTGCTAGGGAGTATAAAATGCAAAGAAGATGGTTAATTACACAGATTACCACAGTGTACAATAGAGTCCATTGATACAATGCTACGATCACAAGTGAAACAAAGTAGACCATATTCAGTTAAGATAGGACATGTTTCTATTTGAACGTATGTTCAAGAAATTTTTTATAAATTAAACATTTACTTTAACAGTACAAGATTAATTCAACAGTGCAGGCTAGTGTCCGAGATAGCAAGATTCATATTGACAGACATAATATAGTAGTCTGTCAACTGCTTGATGTAATGCAGTAAAACACACCTTTCAATACATTTAGCCAAACCTAGATGAACAGTGTTACTGTAAGAGGCCCGATGACTTATGAGTCTGTGTCTGAGATTTGCATGAGCAAGAAGGGGGAGGAACGTTCACCATCCAAATACTGATAAACCGAAACCATACTCGATGTACGATTCATTATTTTTAAAACCGCATAGACCGCAAAGAACAAAAACATGCAGGGAGGTGACAACAGATTAACTTGTGTTTATTTTAAAAGCTCAGTTTGGTTTGATATCATTCCAGGTAAAAACAAATCAGTGGGGAAGGTCTCTGTGGAATTGTATTACATTTGAATCATTAAAGGTTAGTTTAGTGACACTTATACTACATGGAAAGTGTGTGTGTGTGAGAGAGAGAGAGAGAGAGAGAGAGAGAGAGAGAGAGAGAGAGAGAGAGAGAGAGAGTCGGGGGTGTGGATACACAGAGCCCTAAGGTGACAGATCATGGGCGATGAGACAACACACTGGTGTGACTGCGTTGTCAGACCGTGTTGCGGCAGAAACAGCTCATTTCTAATGACAGCTGGCCTGGTGACAAGATATGCTAGCTGGGCATGACACAGAAACACTGAACCAGACGCACGCCTGACAGATCGATAGCGACCTGCCCTCGGCCGCATGACGCATCTGCGTCAGTGGCCCTGTCCTGCGCGAGCGACGGGTTTTGATGTGGTTTCTCAGGAAGCAGAGCAAAGGGGTGCGTTACAAAGCCAGTTAGACAGGCCTCGTGGCGTCGGCGAACCGAGACGGTACATGCGCTCCTGTCATCGAGGTACGAGGTGGAAGGAGATTTATAGCTGACAGACGACAGACGCCGTGTGAGGTGTGCGCTCTGCAGGTGTGGGCAGTGCCCACAGCCCACACCTGTCACCTGCCGCTTGCTTTGTCGATGTCAAGTCAACGTCATCAGCGCCACTGCTGGAGACGTGCACTCAGGGTCATCTTAGCAAACATATACTGTGCACTTTTCATTACGTAAACGTGTTATAAACATATATGCTTTTATTTATGATTGGAGTCATCAAGTAATCTGACCATTGGCTGATTATATCTGACTGTGGATGTCCATGCCCTAACAAAGCAATGCGGACAGGGTTGTAGAGACGCTGCCCTAGGGGGCTACAGAGCGGCGGCGGTGCCCACACTCACTGGTAGCATTGGTGCGCACGTAGATGATCTCGCTCTTGGCTCCGTGCACCTGGTGCTCGTCGGAGGCAGACAGCTGGGTCTTCACCATGATGGCGTACTGCGTCCACGGCTTCAGGGGGTGGATGAGGTGGCCCGGCTCGGCCTGCTCCCTGCCCCCGTCGGTGGATCGAGGCGGGGGGTCCACGTCTGCTATCACCCAGCTGTTGGAGCCACAGGCGTCCTGCCCGTCGAACTCGGTCACGTTCTTAAAGGGCCTGGCGACCGACAGTGAGGCATGTATTGTGTACCGCACATTGTGCAATTAGGATGAATGACAAGTACACACGTCACCACTGGCTTCTAATGTCCTTCCCCTATGTTCGATCTTTGCACCAAACATAATGAGAATCTGTTTACAGCCTTGAGATACCCTGACAGACAAAAAACAACTCCTTTAAAGGAATCGGTTAGTGATACCTAAAAAAGTGTTAATATATAATTTCTTTCATGAATAAATAAATATTGTTGACGATAAATGCTGCTACAAATGTAAGATCGGTATAAAGTTCAGGTGGGGTTGGTACTCTCTAGGCATTTATAAAAGATCAAATAAACAAGTATGACTACAGAAATAAGGCTTGTAAGGATCAAAGGATAGGTTGGTTTAACGCATGGTCTATCTGTAAGCAAGCTTTAGCATAATGTCTAACCCCTACCTGTTCCTTATTACATGTACAGTAAAAAGGGTAGTCTCTACAGAAAACAGGCTCTGCTAAATAACATGACCATTTGTTTAATCTAAACCGGCAGCTGAAACTAATTGGTGAGTGGTTTTAGCACAGCAGATTGAGTGATCATGTGCTTGGAAGGCCTAGACGTGAAACGTACGCTTCTTTGTAGAGCACCATGAAGCCCAGCAGGTCTCTGAAATCGGGTGGCCAGAAGGGCTCCCACTTGATGATGATTTTATCGCTCAGGGTTCGCACCTGGGTGAACTTCAGCAGTCGATTCTCACCTGAGGGACACAAAAACATACCCTGGTCAAAACAACTCTGGCACCATGCTAGCGTCACTAACGACAGGCTCGGTCTGTGGAGATACAACTGGTTCTGTGTTGTGTAAGGTTAACGCTATTCACTTCTTACATGAGGCCTGGTCTCCATTGGTCTTAGAGGCGATGTCATTCTTAACCTGCCGCTCCTTGGTTCCTGTTACATTCTCCATCCTGCGGATCTCAGACATGCACAGCTTGGAGTTGTAGTGGAAGAACATGCGGCCCTGCAGGATGGTCAGCTTGTGCTTGGACCAGTCCCAGAGCTGCCGCAGGTTCTGGTTATCCAAGGCGTAGAAGGAGTAGTTCCTGAGAAGAAGAACACAGCATGTTGACTAGAGCAAGCGCCTTGTTTTCACAGGTGTGCTTTGCAGCTCCCTCTGTGTTTGGTACAACATGTCTTACGCACACATTTTAGGTGTGATGTCTTTTTTTTCCCTGTAAACCCCTTCACATGAAATGCACCAGCTTATGAAACAAACAGTCATGTTCTGGAAATCTGGTAGGTCCGTTTCTGCATAGCCAAGGGTGTGCTTCAAACACAGTTATCATACATTAGAAGTCATGTTTGGACCTTTCGAAATAAATAAAATAATTTGTGATTTTCCTGAAACATGCCAGAAAACCTACTTTTCATTAGTATTGTTGTAGAGCCTAGCCTTATTAGAGCCTGCGCTGTGTGCAAGCAATGACATGATTTACAGTGTCTTCAACGTAGCTCGAGTAATGCCTAATATGTGATTAGCGAAGGCCAAGCTAAAAACAACTCCCACATACAGACATTCTCAAAGGGTCAGTCCACCTCCTTTTGAAACATAATTACAGGAGGAGGTTACAATACAGGGAAGATGAGACGCACTCCGGGAACACAAGACTCACCCGACTTCCTGGACCTCTCCGCGGATCATCCGGAGTTTGCGGAAAAAAGAGAGGGATACCAGGGCGTAGGAACGGCGTACTGTGAGGTAGCCCGTGATCTCCTCCAGCTGGCCGAGGTTGGCTTCCAGCTCGGCTGCTATGTTGTCTACAGGGGCAGGACACACACATTTAGACAGGCCTGCAGCACTGCAGCATACTTACATTTAGGGTCTGACTGATTCATCGTTTCCAAATCGAAATTGAGATTTTAAACAATGTGATTACCACATCATAAAGGCATGCGATTTTATTAGAAATTAGTCAGCGTTCGGTTGATAAGACGCAGAAAACAACACATGTAGCTTACTCTACAGCGAGATTAATAATATTATGCCAATAGCAAATTGTGGACAACCCTGCAGACACGTTTCACATAGACAATGCCCTCTGCGTGCTAAAAAAAGTTTTGCTCCACATCATAGCACTATCATGGCATCATTGATCAACATCATTTCAATGTTAGTGATTGTTTACAGAATTATAGAACTATTTTTCATATTATACTTGACACGGTAACATAATTTGTGCCAATTGTTATATTTCTCATGTTTGCATTAGAATATAGAGCAATTAAACTTTTGATGATGTCATTGTCTCATATAGTAATGCTCTATCATTACATTTTAAGTCTATTACACTTTGAATCTTGAAATAAAGCTGGATTTATAAAAAAAAAAACATTTGCAAATGAAATCGCAATCACAATATTTGTTAAAATAATTGCAATTAGATATTTTCTAATCCAGCCAAGCAATAATTTATGCTCGTCTGTCTGCGCTACCAAGGTTATGAGTATGAATACAACATGAATGTCTCACAGTGAACAATCACCACTGGGACACCTGCCCCAACTTAACTTGCAACACAGCTCAAACCGGTTTTGAGCATACAGTTTTATAGCTGCCAGTGGGGTGGAACGTTGCCGTGTAGCAATCACGGAATAGGCCTTCAAACTCTTGTAATCTAGAAATAACATTGCCTAGAAATGCTTTCTGTTGTGTTTGTTTATGACAGCTAAACAAAAGAAATCCCTTCTGGTGGGGCATGGAACGTGTGTGTTAAGTGTATTTGGGAGCAGGTCAATGATACTCACTGCCTCCTCTCAGGTTAATGACCAGACTCCCGTTGAGAACAGTGCAGCCTCTTAGAGCTTGGGCTGCTGTGACCGAATCCACCGTCTTCAGACCCATACAAACCTTGGGACATAGCCCTGCACACGGGTTACAGTTGAGCCTGCGGGACAGAGGATATGAAAACTTGGTCACACAACATGGGGGTTGGGACCTCTGGGATCCTTTGGTCAAGAAGGCTGGAAACCACCAGCTTAGACAATTAGAATGAGAGAAAACAAGCTTGTGTTGCATGATGGGTAAAGTCATTCATAGTGGATATAATGCCATGGATGTTGTTGCCATAAACTAAAAGCAGTGCATGCTTTGTGATATGAATTCACATTTGAAGTAAATAAAGCATACATGTACATACAATTCTCAGTTCTCACCCTGAAAATCTGCTTGACACTTTTGTTACAATTCTCCTCACACAACATGTACTGACAAGGCCTCACATGCCAACAACATTAACCCATTTTTTTCTAAAGCTATCTGAACATTCCCTAGCAGTTGTAATGGGATGAATGCAAACTCTCGTGAGGTCAAATTAGAAGCACTCCATTCCATCTGCTCTGGAAGTAACTGACAACGTTTAGTGGCAGAACATGCAGAAATATATTTTTACGAAGGTTTCAATTTAAAGGATTATGCTGAGGATTAGACCAGGATGAGATGCTCAGGGCTATTATTCAGGGTTCCACATGTGTCTGGCTGTTATTCTATTGGTTGTGTCATACCCAACAACGATCTAGCGATATGGTCACTGACAGATAGACCTCACAGTGATTTCTGTTATTCATAATATAAACATGGTCCTACTAAAAGGTGTCATCTTGAAAATATAAAATAATAGCCTATATTATACCAGTTATCCTTGCAGGGAAATTCCAGTGTTCTGCAGCATGGAATGAGCATGATAAATACACAACACATATACAGAGATATACCTGCAAAGGTTGCTTCTTTGCCATTTACAAATTACAAACAGGCCCAATGTGGGCGGCTGTAAAGCTTATAGTGAAGCGATGCATTTCATTTCATTTAACAACAATCACCATAAGTTAATGAAGTGAATATTTATTTAGGCATAACATGCATCACACGGAGTAAACACAGTAGACAGACAGTAGAGGGGTGCTGGCATGCATGCATTCACTGTGGGACACAGGCGGATTAGTGCAGTAGGTCGAGAGTCGGTCCTCTCCATGTTTTCCAGGCCTTCAGCCGCTACACAGCCTGCCAGTCGTGCTGCAATACAGCCACCGTGGAACAGACAGGCCAAACACATCCCCACATTCCTATGTCAATCAAGGAAGATGATTGTTGTCTGGAAGCCCTAGCAGTCTCCCTCCCCCTCTATCGAGCTTACTCAACACCAACTTGAGGCGTCAAATGTAAACGTGTTCAGTAAGTTAACTGTTTGATTCACCTTGCGGTCTCTAAAGATAACCTTCATGTTAAATTGTCTAGGATCCTCTATCAGACCTCGTTGGTGATATGCCAGCGTGTCGACAAGTAACTAAACTAACTAACTGGGGGAGCATATTTTGTTGCCTGCTGGATGCTAGCCTAGATCTCAGTGGCATCGTTTCAAGCCTGTCCGCTCTAGGATGTGTGCTGCTGAACCAGGTGTGGGTCAGCGCTGCATTTGCCTCAAGCCACCATGTATTAATAAGGAAAGCACTGTGGATGGTGACGTGCAGCCCGCCAGCAGGCACACAGCGAAGCAGGCCGGTGGTGAATGTACAAGCGTCAGTTATCTGGAGCAAGTGAAGCACCAAAATGCTGAGTCAAACGCGGACGCCCAGATGCACCAACATTCCTGCTGTGTCGCACGTTTTCTTTGACCTGGCTGTCTTAACACACTGCACCCCCGCTCCTCTACTGCAGACTGTGTCTCACACACACACACACGCTGACATAAAAGGGATAGTATGTGTACGGTACACACCAAGGCATCTAGAAGATCTTGTAATACAAACTAAGAACATCTGATCAGATGCGCACACACACACACACTCGCTGACAAAAGAAAACTGCAATTTGTACAAAATTATGAATTAAAAAGAAATACCAAAATAAAATAAAAAATAAGAAGAAATAAAATACAATAAAATACAATTTAAAATAGTACTCCCTGAGAGAGTGGGTAAGTATTCAGTGGTGTAAGGCACTGTTGTGTCTACACCTGGGTATGCACACGAGTTGATTATTGCTGCTTAACACCTGCGCTGCGCTGCAAGTGCTGTTCATAATACAGAACAAGGACAAATGCATTTGAAAATGAAAGGCAGTGTCGCGACGGAGAGGGAATTCTCAATTGGAAAGCTTTTAGGCAAATGATACACAATTAGGGAAGCTGGTAAGCAACTGTGTTTCCTTGTGTGGGGAATGGATTATGTGTGGCTATGGGACATGTGCGTATTTAACAAAACACACCTTTAGTGTTTCCAGTGCTGTGTGTTATGAACACAGGATACTTTGTAGAATCTATATTATACCTATAAATTACAGTAACCCATGTTTCATAAATAACGACATGGCTCTTATACAGTATACTGTAGATTATCCAGTGCTGATGCAAGTTATGCTAGCTGACCATTGTATCAGAATAGCCCAGATGAATGCCAAGCAGGTGAGACACATAGGTCAGATGGAGCTTACGAGGAGGAGTTGACAGTGGTGTAGCCAGAGGGACACTCGGGGATGCAGGCTCCGTTGTGCAGGACGTATTCGTGGCAGTCCAGGCTCTTGCTCCGCTCCTTCTCTCGCTTGCACTTGTTGTGGAGCTCCTGGCAGAAGGCGAACGGGACGCATCGCCAGCCCTTGTAGACGTAGTGGTCGGCCGGGCAGCGCTCCACGCAGGTGCCCTGATGCTGGAGGTTACGGCAGGACACGCAGTGGCTGGCTGAATCTGGCCTGGAGCAGCCCCCGAGACACTGGTCGTGGCAGCACTGGTCTTCCTGGGTGCAAGCCCTGTGCTTACAGTGAGCCGGGCACACTGTGGAGGACAGAGAGGTCAGGTTAGAGCGGGACCCACATAAAGAGAGCTGGAGAGACACAACATGGAGGACAGAGAGGTCCGGTTAGACAGGACCCACCTAAAGAGAGCTGGAGAGACACAATGAGAGTCATAAAGACATACAGAGGTTATAATAATAATAATAATAATAATAATACTACATGTTATTTAAAAAGTGCCTTTCATAATGCTTTACAAATACAACAAAATCACAATGTAATAAATGCACTGAGGCTGTAGCTGATAGATAGGTATAGTCTTTGCCAGGCCAGGAAGAGGGAAGGTAAAGGCTGCGTCTCATAGGCCATTCTACTCTGGTCACGTGCTGCAACAGGAATCCATGCCGCCTTCACACTGCTAGCGTCTAGCTAGTAGTCCAGAGCACCAGCTGCCATTTGCCAAGAAACATGCTAAATACAGAGAGCAGGGATCCCCTGCTCATTGACAAGAGACATACACTGATCCAGCAGGCTGAGTGAAAGTGTGTTAGGGAGGGAGGGAGGGAGGGAGGGGGAGAGAGAGAGAGAGAGAGAGAGAGAGAGAGAGAGAGAGAGAGGCTTCTTTCAGTGAATTTGGGGTGGGCAAAACCAAAGATGTACTGCGGTATATGTCATGATATAAGCCTAGTATTTTTAAGGAAATACAATTGTGTGCATAAATAAACATTACTTAACTGCATATAGTATACACACACACTTGCAGTACAGAATTACATTTGCTAGTATATGGGCATGTGCATCAATTCTCCCAAACTAGGGTGCCCTTAGCCTGTTACATAACAGCATTCTCAGGTGTGTGTATGTGACTAGCTGTGTGTGTGTGAGTGTGTTTGCCATGGCGGGGGAGTGTGCTAGTGCCGTTACGAAGGCTTCTCAAATGTAAATACAGCACACTGACCTGTCCAGGGGGGAATTAGTGCCTCTTCCCGTACAGCCGGATTAGCATAGGCCAACGGTAAAAGAGAGAACTAGAGGCTCAGCTTAGAGGCAGTACAGACCCTAGGGGTGTGAATGAGTGCGTGTTACCACATGTATGCCCAGCAGCTCATTTTCACTCCACTAACAGATAGGAGCAAAAGGATACTTTCTATGTTACATAGGCCCAGTCCAAGTCAAAGTAAACAATGACTTCATAAAATACTTTACTTCAGATAGTACAAAGTCCTCAAAGAATGAAAACATAAAGCAATAAAGTACTGCACTAGTGTCATAACAGCCGTGTTGCACAAGGTCAGCTGCTAATGGAACAAAACAACATGGACACCAAGGTAAGCCTTTCAAACACCTGACCTAAGAACTGCGCGTGTGTGTATGTGTGTGTGTGTGTGTGTGTGTTTGCATGAGAGAGAGAAAGAGAGAGAGAGAGAGAGAGAGAGAAAGAGAGAGAGAGAGAGAGAGAGAGAGAGAGAGAGAGAGAGAGAGAG
>JAODUE010046183.1:0-18693 GCA_027564755.1 Amblyopsis hoosieri | reverse complement strand
GCTTGACTGTAGGCAAGACACACTTGTCTTTGTACTCCTCACCTGGTTTCCGCCATACACGCTTGACACCATCTGAATCAAATAAGTTGATCTTGGCCTCATCAGACCACAGGACATGGTTCCAGTATTCCATGTCCTTAGTCTGCTTGTCTTCAGCAACTGTTATGTTTATTTATATTCACTATGACTATTGGCCTACAATGTTTTGGTGCCCCCTCAAGCGCATGGCCTCCTACGCATAGCGGGTGAAGCCTGATTTATGCTTTAAAAAGTCTGTGCTGCTAATGTCATGTGCTAAAGTGCGCTGACATGCTCAGCATTTATAGTTGTGCAGTTTAGTGGCGTTACAATTGTTTACTGAGCATGTGCCACTATGCAGAAATTATGTCTGGTTAAAATGAGTGTAAACGATTTTAAATAAGCATAGAAATATTTATTTACAGAAAATCTCTTAGTTACACCAACATTGACCATGTGCCGATAGAGAATAGTAGTCTATGTATAGAATGCTGCTGTTGCATTTTTGCTACAGGATGTTAAAATAATGATTGCTGTTAATTACAAAGTACTCTGACATCTGCAAGACAATTGTTGCTGGCTGCGTATGTAAACACCTCCCTTTTCGCCATTCAACCAATCATTGAATTTGCGAATGTGGTTGACCTACACGTAGCTGGCCCCTTAATATTTTAGGGCCTGTGCGAGCCTGTGCAGCCCTATGCGGCGTCCCGCAGACGCGTTTGACATTATATCAGGTTTGTGCATGGCCTGAAACAAAGTAATTTTACCCTGAAACAGTTTGCTGCAGAAATACCTTCGTGGCATCAGATTGATCGTGTGGGAATTAATGTAATGTAGCCTATAGCCTACTCCAAATACCCATTAACGCCCAGAGAGAAGTAAGGGGCAATAATACATGGACCTCCCCATTGACTTGCATGGAATGCTGAGTCGTTCTACAGTAGTCTGCATATAGGGTAACATGTTCCCCCTCCTTCCCCATATAAATAGTTGAATTCACTTCTGCATTATCTGACCTTAATTTGGAAGAAAAAAACACCATTAAAAACACTTAAACATAGCCATGCACTCAAAATGGCCACTTTGACTGACACGTCAATTGATCCAGTCAGAGCTGTCCAATACCTCTTGTATTAGCCAATAAAAGTGTGTGTTGAATGAATAGCCTCGCTCTCTTCTTACAAAATGAGCCAATTGCAATCAATTGTGATGATGACACAGTGTAGGGCAGGCAATTACATTTCAACATGTGGGTTTATATGGAGACAGTTGGGATTAATGGGTAAACATTCATGTATAATGTGAAAAAATTAATACTTGAATACCAATATTTATATCGAATACATGCCCAACGAACGAATCCTCGAATAGTCGAATATTTGGGGCCAGCTCTAAAGTAAATTTAAGTAAATTAAGGAAATAGTATCTAAAAAATTTAATAAATAATTGCAAATTACATTCAGTCATCTGAGGTAATCTTAAACAAAGTAGTGTAGTGGTTTACAAGCAATTCACTTTTTTTATTTTCCCCAAAAAATTATGAATCTATTAGTGTATCAATCTTCCAAAGAAAATGTTGTAAACATGGAGAGGATTTTGCGCATCTTTGTTTGTGAATGTAGAATTTTGCTATAAGAATCATACAATTGATCACAAATTGAGATTATTGTAATCAAATTATACTATTATATCCTTTAAAATAAATGAGCAAATGTTGTTTGCATGGTTAATGTAAGTAGATAGATCTTTCCAAAATTTTGAAAAAAATGCACATTTAATAAATAGATGTATTGTTTCATCTTCTTGTTTACAAAAAGTACAAACACATATTTTGCAATAATTGAATTTACAGGATAAATTGTGTGAAGCACTTTGAAATGAACTTCTTAAATTTTATTGGTAAAACAATGCTTTCTTCAGCTTGTGGATTGTGGCGCGAAAACGTCATGACACTTATTACGCAACACAGGGTTTGTAGCGTTACTAATTACATATTTTCACAGCCTTATACTTCAACAAATGCACGACAAACTGAGACTTAAATAGTCAAACATCATATGTGTACTTCGTGTCACAGAGCAAATGGGATCTAAAAATAGTTATTCTGGCAGTTGACTACCATACATATTTTTACCAAATTTAGGTCCCGTAATGCGGAAATGACTTTGGCTCTCTATAAACCATTTTCACATGTCCTTGTTTGTTGCACCGTAAATCGTCATAGAAGGGTAAACAGTATCAGCGGCGAGAGGTTATAGTATTACCGAGTGGCCTGTTTTAAAAAATAAAATAAAAACACCCACCTTGCTGTCCACCAATTTTCAAACAATTGGGACCTCAGAAGGTTATGGGTAAAGTCAAGATTAGACAAGACTTTGGTCCTACAGGTAAGTTTTTAAATTATAACATGCAGCACCTTTGTCTGTGAACATTTTCAGGCTCCCAACCATCACTGGCAAAATAAACTTGCAAGCAAAAAAATTGCAACGGCAGTCTGTTAAGATCATTTTGTCACATCAATTATGTATTTTTGGATTATGCACTACATAGTAGAACTTCAAGTTTCTGAGGCTCCTCTCTTTTCCTCATTTACTTACAGTGGTAAGTATGGTACCGGTACCGTGCTAGCATCTTAGCACTTACTAGCTCTCACTACCGTACAGTACTTGCTGGCCGTGTAAGTATGTTAAACATTTAAAAACATGAACGTTATTGCAATTGGCACTCAATAGGCATACACAATGATAGATTAAAACATGAAATAAAACATTGCATTATACTTTGTAGAGACTTTGTATTAATATACTTTACAATGGAGCGTCATGCATGTTTTCATGAAATATCTAATTATATTCTTGGCTTTAAATCCAGCTTTGATCTCAGTCAACGAAAACTGGTCAACTATATTATCTGGGGTGGCAAACTGCAAAACAAAAAAAAACAAAAAAAATCACCAGACTTTAAGAATTACCATATTGCCTATGGTCTATGACCATTTCCGGTGCAACATATTCTGCGTTTAAAAAGGGTCTATTCTCTCTAGTCACTCTAGTTTCATTGTTAATGTCACATCCTGTCTTTAACCTTCACTGACCACAACAAATATATTAATAATGTTTATCTTATTTGAACAATTTTTCATTTCTTTTGTATTTGCAACAGAAAATGTAAAATTCCCAACCTGTATTGAGGATTTTTACATGCAAGTTGTACGGTCAAGTAAAACCCTTTTAATTACCTTCAAAGGCGTGAAGTTCAGTGATTACAGTCAAAGTTGCAAGTATTTCTCTTAACCCTGTTAATTACATTTCTACTTGAGTGAGGGGGAAAAAGACTTTCAAATAAATGGCTGACAATATGAACCAGATTATGCTAAGAAATAATACAATACAACAGCACATCCCAATCTTTAAGATGTTAACTTGCCTTGTAATCTTTAAGAATTATCTATCGGAATTTTCCTGGGCCATGGTTCTTTGTTTTTTTGTTTTTTAAATTATTGTTCTTAATATAACATCCATTCATGAAGAGTCTCACTTCACTTGTTCCATTAATTTTATTGCTAATATATTTCATTATGGGCCATTATTGAAAAGAATATTAGAGTCTGCTGGTCACGTCCAAAATAGTTAATTAAGTAAATGCATAGTGAACACCCAAATAAATAAATAAAGAACACAAATTAACATAGCGAAATTGAATGTCACTCTTGGTTATTCTGCTCTTTGAACTGATGGATGGGTGCTATCCACACCGTAGGCTGTAAGGAGGAAAGAAATCTCTTATACACCCACACACATGCACAACCTTCTACACACACTCCCAGTTTCATATAGCAAAATATGCTAACAGATGCAGAGAATACACACTCACGCACACACTAATTATCTCCATGCATTAATCTACAATATTGTCATTAACGACCTGAACATGAAATAATTAGCTACTAAGGTCAAATTCTAAACACAATTACTGTGTTATACAGTTAACCACATGTCAACAGACCCTTTTGCTTCAGAAATGCTATAGCACTTAACTAAAACCATTATCCTCTTATAAACTTCAAATTAACATTTCCAGAAATACCCAACAACAACAACAAAAGTAGATAGTATATTGCTCTGCACATAAATATTTTTTGATTAGCAAATTACAAATATATATACCGATAGATCTGTATGTAAGATACAGAAATGAGCATTATAAAAACACCCTTCAACATTCACTTCACGTACTGTAGCCATTCTGTGACTTTAAACAAGTATCTCACAGAGGTGTGAGCTCAAAGGTACATGCCATTACCCTGCCTTCAGTTGAAGCACACTCCCCCCCCCCCCTCCCTCAAGTACAAATATCACCAGAGAAGATCACACCCCATATGGCATTAGCTCCATCATGGCTCCAATTTCTGGTCAGGAGACAGATTTAAGAGACAACGTCAGGAGGGCTGCTGGGGGGAAAAATGTCTCTTTCTAGCACTTAATGAGGATAATAAAAACATATTGGGCTTTTTCTTTTCCTTCTCGGCTCCTTGAGATGCCTGGACACGGCAGATAAAGACAGGTGGAAAAATGAACTTCTTTATGAAAGTGGCAAAAGCAGAGAAATGGAAGTTTCAGGAAGAACAGAAGCCTTTAACTTATTCTTTTAATGCCACCTGCACTGATGGACAACTGCCTTAAACTGCCTCTGTTTTTGTTATTAAGCAATTTGTTCAAAACATTTGTCCCCGTTTAGTTTGTTTATAGCAGGGGTGCCCAACTCCGGTCCTGGAGGGCCCCTATCCTGCATGTTTTAGATGTCTCCCTGCGCCAACACACCTGAATCAAATCAATGGGCTTCTGAAGAGACTGATAACGAGCCATTCATTAGAATCAGGTGTGTTGGAGCAGGGAGACATCTAAAACATGCAGGGCAGTAGCTCTCCAGGACCAGGGTTGGGCACCCCTGGTTTATAGGATTAATGTTACACCAGCCTCTCTGTTCTAAAAGGTCATGGAAAATATTCTCTGCGTTGTGACATTAATATATACTGACCAAGATAATACAAGGACAACAAGCACATTTGCAGTCCGTGATTGCAGTACTGTATCAGTATTAAGTCTGAAATTAAACCGTTGAAATTGTGTTTTTTGCTTGGAAAGTAAAGTGAAATAGATATTATGCAAATGTTTATACTCTTTTCAATCCGACACATGCTCTGAACATTGTCATTGTCATTCAAATGTGTACTGCCGTTCAAATCACAGAGCCAACCATTTCATTTTTCCAATGAATATGTCATTTTAGCAATGCTTAAGTAAATTCTAAATGAAAAAAAAAAATCCCTCAGCAAGTACTTTGGTGTCCATAAGCAAAGGCTAGACCAGCAGAGAGATGCTAACGGTGTGAATTGTTATTGCATTGCTGTAGCTGTAGATGCTCAGAGGGAGAACCAAAATAAAAGCTAAATCATAATGCAGGTTTATCAAGCATATGATTCACTGGGTAAAATCCAGTTGTCTTCTCAATTAGGTGCTGGTCATCCATCTGTAAAGCTCTGCTAACAAGAGTCAGGACATCATTAGCAATGGGTCAAACTGAATTACACTCAGACACCCCTATCGCTACGGCCAAACAGGCCAGCTAGCCCACAGCTCACAGAAAATTGGTGTCAGCACAAGGTAAATGAAACTTCACTCAAATACGCATACCATTTCCAGTAAGATGCCGCCCCAGAGGAATGTAAGACTTATTTTCTCTAGCTAAAACAACGGTGACTTTTGTGTTCCAAAAAGAGCCAAAGGGTGAGAACATTTGAGGAGAACACATGTTGTCCGATTGAATGAAAGACTATGTTTAATGTTCTGCCCTCCATATTAAAGCTTGAGTGCATTGCTGGTTTTTAAGCAGTTTTTGCTTCAAAACATTACATGAAAACCTGCTTACTGATACTGGCTTACAGATTCAGACCAGTAATTTGAACTGAGACAGGTAGCCTGCAGGTAGCAGGTAGTCCTGAAAAAAGGATGGAAAACAACATTCTCTGTCCATTGTTTTATGCTTGCAACACATTCAGTTTCATGAAACATTTAATTGTTTTTTAAATCTTTCCAGACAATGTAATGTATAACTGTAATATAATACTGTTATATCATTACATTATATAAAATGAGTGTATGGAGAAAAGCATTATAATATTAGCAGTACAAGAACTACCATGTATATAAATGACCACCAGTTGTCTCAATTAAACAAGTATCAGTAATAATATTCATTAATAGAGTGCATCTGCATTTTTGCCTTGAGGCACTACCTACTGTAATGAACTTCCTCTCTGTTTTAACGCCTATAAAATGTATAATCCCCTCAATGCAATTTCCAATTACAAAATCCATTAGTGCCCAATCAAGTATATTTCCTCAGGATCGCCCAAAGCTTGACGTTGCTTGAACTAATAATGACATTAGTAAACATTTGAAAAAGCAGACCTATTGCTACACAAGACTATAAGCTTCCAGGCTTATCTGACTAGCTGTATGTAATGAGTGTTGTGTGGTAAATGCATGTGGAGACTAAACTAAACACTGAAACACGAAACAACAAATAAACAGCAGCAAAGTAGAGGAACAAGAGACCCAGCTCAACATTTAATACAAATACTTCCGACAGGCTCTCAGCGTACACATCGCTCCAGGCAAAACCAACACAATAACTGACAAAGAACCTAAATAACATAATCCCAACATACTGTATATTTCCTTCCCCATGTCACCCACAGTCCACTGTGGGTGTGGATGGTGGTGGCTGCAGACCGGTGGTTAGTAGTCTACACCGGTGAGATATAGAACGGTTGGGGGAGCTGGACTGTATCTCTGTGAGCTCGGAGGTTGCACTGTTGAACCAAATGAATGCTCCAAATATAAACGTTGTATCTGGATTCTATCCAGACAAATATAGGGGGGTGGCGGGAACTTCAAACAACATATATAGGAAAAGTTATTTATGTTGTTTCCTGCTCCATGTGAACAAACGTGTCTTTAGATTGGTACTGTAATCCTTCCAAGGGATAGAATAAAATAACAGGTTGCCATGGTTAAGTCACAAGGTGATGTCATGCTCTTGCACTGCTGTCTGGGAGCAGAGAACAACAGGAAGGGTTGAAATAGATGAACGCGCCCACCATTTGAGTTTAACAGCCTGTCGCAGGGTTCCCTTATCAGATGGCACAGATCAATGGCACAAACACACCCGCTCCACTGAACAGTCTCTCAGAGAATGAAATAAAATCATTATCCACCGTGTCCCCGAGCTATTTCCTATACCCATTCTTCTGCTAAATCGCACATACCGCAAAGAGAATCCTGGCTGACCTGTTTAAAATGATGGAGATCCTGATTACTATCAAGATTAGAATGCTTGTGACATTAATACACCGGAAGGTTCTTTCAGTCACACAAAATATTAACAGTCTTAATTAGGGTATTCCGATACATGTCATGAAAGAAAGAAATCATGAAAGTTGAATTATTGTACATTATATTATGCTACACCCAATACTTAATTTGATAAATAGATAACCGATGCACAATTGTTTACATAATCACCTTCACAATTCTTAACAATACTTTTTTTCTTTTCATAACGACATGCAGACAGAGCTGTCTGCATGTCTGCAAAGAATAAATAAATGCTCAAGAGTGCAAATCTGCATGAATCTGTGTAAATTGCAGCTATACTATAATAGCACAATTAAGAACTGTCTGAACTGACATTATGGATCTCCTTAGCGTCTTTCACATTCTTAGCGTCTTTCACATTCTCACAATATGCTCAGCTCATAACGCTGATGCTGGGACGTTTGGTCTTGTCATTATAGAGACCTTTCGAGAACTTCAAAGGAGACAGGTATAAATCCTGCCACAGCCACACAAATGTAAAAGCATCAGGTTAAATATAACGCATAGATATAACATGCCCTTAAAGGCAGGGTTAGTCATTCTGGAGAACACTTGCTAAATTCAAGCTCAAATCTATTATTATATATGTTATTATTATATTATTATTATTATTATTATTATTATTATTATTATATATATTCCTCCACGCCCTCCGCGGCACCGCCCCCGCATCAGAACGCATTGTGAAGTAAAGCGCAGTTCTACAGCTTTGTTGATGTGAGCGACTGTTTATGTTCCTATTTACGGAGCCAGGGCTGTGTAGAAGTATCACATTATCTTTTCAGCACGCACATGGCGAATGGTGAAAATCGAGGAGATATTTGGTGAATTTGACTAAATGTCTATTATCTAATAATTAGCTTGCAATAGCTGACATTTACTTTAATTTATTTATTTTTTATTTCAGTATGTACAGTGAACATTATTTAACATTGAAAGTTAATTAGAAAGCTCCCAATTTATGACTTATAGGCCTAATTGTATGCCTCTGCAGTTTGGTGTTACAATAAACACCTAATAAATGCTACAAAACACATTTACAGTAGTATAAACTATACAACCGGTTACCTACACAATTACCATTAAACAATACCCAGAAATATCTACTTTATTCATAGTGAAGTAAAGCTTACTGTATATTAAAAAGTGTATTATTGTTATATATATGAGTGCACACTGCACAGTCAACATAGTGTACAGTATAGATTCAGAATGACAACATCCTGGAGAGGAAAAGTAGTACAGGACTATTGGGCACCTTAAAGGTTATATCTTCATACTGCTCCATCAAATAGTAATGACACCAGACTCCCCCTGGCAGACAGACAGGTCCACTTAGCAATGGAGACATCGTAAGAAGCGCTGTGATCCAGTGCTTTGTTGTGGGCCCACTTGAGGCTGAATCTTGGTTTTAAATTCTGGACTTCTACAGTACATTTTCCCGGAGCAAAGCTTTGCTCGTCATATAGCACAGTGGCTTGTGCCAAGCCAGACATCCCTGCATTTTTTTTTTTCTAAAAGGTCACTATCAAGTGGACTGTGACTCCTTGCCCTTATGTTTCCAGTGTTTGATACAAGTTATCGATTTGGTGACATCATTGAGAGAGGCATTAAAGGTTACAGCCAAGCAGACCTACCTCTGCACCTCAGGACTTATCAGCTACACAACTTGGCCAGATATATTACTGCCGTTCAAAGAAGCCAAACCTAATATTTAATCATAATATAACGCCCATAAATAAGCCTCGCATTCAGTCCCTTCTTTAATGGAATATTGGCAGCACTCCTCAAAGTAACTAGCAACTATTTATCTGCCTCAATCCAACAATGGATATTTTCCACTGAAATGACAGGAATGCTAACCATTTTAATTAAGATCAGAGTGGGGAATCAATCATGGCATGTGCAGGTTACAGTATAGGCAGAGATGAGCAGTATTTCTGTTTCTTGTATTTGAAATATGTGTTTACCTTACATTTGAGTATTTTATCATTTGCATTGGACAGGACTGAACAAATGTGAATACACTTTTAACAAGATACCTTTGAGTGGAGTAATTTCTTCCAAATGTACTGTACTGCTTACCACCAGATGGTTAGGAGAAAAGCCAGTGAAAGACCAGATAGAGCACCACAGTAAAGCAGATTTAGAGATAATTTTCTACAGGACACACCAGAAGGGACTTGCAGTCTCAACTGCCATATCTTTGAATTGGACAGAGAGCATGCAAGTTTCTACAATTTACAGTATATAAGTGTTTTTTTCTTTCTGATTTTAGTTTTGATTACAATATAATTCTACTTCAAGTTCTTCCTTCCTGTAGGGTTCAAACTCAGCAGAGCGTTGAATGCAATTTTGTACTAATGCCTAATGCCCAATGTTACACAAAAATACATCTTGATACATTTTCTGGAACCATTGTTTTGTATTTTAATTGAATGCATTTATTTTAGGGGTATTAGTATTTTATTACAAAATACATTTAGATGTTTCTAATGATTTTTGGGTACAGGGTTACAGTCCACATTTGTTTATTGCTCTTCAAAGTGACTTTTGACATGTTGTTCTTTGGGTTGAAACTGCTTGATGGATTGTCAGACATGTGGCAGGAAGGGTTCAGGTGCTCTCCAGATGTCGCTACATTTGTTTCTGCATTGTCACAGGAACAACATTTTTTATTCCCACTGGGCATTTTTGGTGATATTTTATAATTCTCTCCGATAGTTCTTTCTAGTGGTGTTATGCATAAATTCACAGATAGGGTGTAAGACGGTTCATGTTGACACTACAACTTTGAGATAATTATTTTACACACCAACTTTGGTGTGCAGTTTTTTATTTTTCTTTGTTTTTTCGGTCCCTTGAATTATGCATTTTTTAACTAAGGAACTTCCTAGATACATGCATTATATTAGTAATGTTATTATCATGTTTCAGGGGCATAAGAGTTATCAAGCTCACTCAATACAGTATATTAGAACTAACAAAAGTGAGAAACTACTAATAAAGATTCAATAACAAATTCCACTTCTATCAAAATGTTACATACTGCCATATCGCATTAGAGCCAGACTCATGATGCAGGAGCAAGTACTTATAGTTTAAAGATAATTTAATGTAAATCTGGTATTCATACTAGAATGCAAATAAGGGCCACCTCAATCTCATTCCAACCATTTACATTTCAGTTGTGTTTAGTTGTTGAATTTATTCAACAGCTTAATAGTTAGATTGTGCCACTATTGCACTCATGCATCTAGCCTTTATAAATGTCAAGGTGGGTGCGAGGGCAGGTACATTTTTGAATAAAAAATTATAGTTGCTAAAATCATCTAAAATCTGCTGTTGTACTTCTCAAAACAAATTGTATCTCGCTGATGACTTAATAACGTAGACTAGTTATTTTTTTATTTAAGAAAAATCCTCAGCCTCCTTACTTTTTTGGAACTATTCAGAAGGCCAGGGAGAAGTAGCAGTTTCCCCGCAACAGAGGCCTACAGTACACTTATCACTTTTGGATGGGAATGCAAAATGAATGAATTCCATGCTTCATGCTCCATATGCCCTGCATCCCACAGCCTGGCAGCCATGGCACTGCCCTGCTTCGGGAACCACCTTCCCTCAGCTTTGATCCGGTGATTAATAATAGATAGTGGTCAGAGAGAGTGACTTCCTCTGCTGGCTTTGGTGGGGGAGGGGTGGAGGGTCCTCTGAGACCCAATAAGAAGTCTTGTGTATTGTGCACCCATCGTGCCACAGTGCATATAGGAAGAAATGCACCTTCCCTCCCAAAGCGTCCCTTCACATTCCTGTTTGTAATAGTTTATGATGCAGCTCGGCAAGCAAAGCGGAGGCTGATGCAGTTAAATCAGAGCTCACAGGAGACGCTCAGAGGGGGAGAGAAATGTGTAATTCATATCCGTGTGAGGAAAAATAACCTCGGAAAATGGCATTATGTAATCTTTCATGTCTATAGAGTCTGCAGCTTTAGCTCATAAAGGTGTATAAGTATGCACATATTTGCTGTGCGTGTGTGTGGAGAGAGGGTGATGTGGAGATGGGGGGCAGGACGCAGACAGCACCCGCAATATCAGGATGTGAATAATGCATATAATCCACCTATTCAGTATGAAATAATACCTCACAGTAAAAAAGGCCTGCACTGAAATTGAGAATAAGCATCATAATCGTGGGGCTACGCAGTGCAGCACAACCATGGCAGTCTTAGTGGTATCTGAGTGGTTCCATTAAACTGGCTGGGTGATTCATACCACATATGTCTGTCTAGAACAAGTTTTCCCTTAACAGGGAACAGAGGCAGGTGTGAACAGCTTTAAGCTTGGTGGAGTGTTTTGACCTGTAAAGAGACCAAACCAGAACTTGTTATCTTCCAGAAGTAAATACTTTATAGTTGTGTTCAAAATGTTCCATAGAAGTTGATCATAGCACAAATTCAGAAATATAGCGCTGGAGCATAACCAAACTCCAGATGTCATGGAGTTCATTCTATTTGTTCAGACGGTGATGGCCAGTAAAAATGTGGAGATAGTTCAAAAATGATCCAATTGTAGACCTTTTTACGGGCTTTAATTAACAAAACACTCTCTACAATCTACAGGTGCCTGACTTACACGTCACTCACGTGAGCAATTAGTTAAAACTGTATTATAATTTGATTGCAGTTGTTGGTTGAATAATTTAATATTAAAAGCTGCTACCATCGCTGGATTCACAATCTATCTGCTTTCGATTTAACCATACAGTACTACGGTACATAGTTAAAAATAAAAAATGTGAAATTGTGACGTTTATTCACCTTTGTTTAAGTTAGGCTAAATAGCATTTTGTAGGCTAAACTATATGGAAGTACGGTAAGCTATAATTAGCTAATGCTTTTCAACAAGACAGCCAATGCAGCATACAATATAGTCATACAGAAACAATATAATTTTTTTTTCAGATTTTCTAAATGTTCTCGTCTCTTGTCCCACTGCCTGTGAATAACAGAGCGGTTTTAGCACTCTGCCATTGTTGTAACGTAGGCTACTGTAATTGTTTATCTTCCGATCAAGCGGTCTATAGATTAATATATTTTTAATTAAGAGAAAGGAGGCTAGTGGAGAGGGAAAGATAAAAAGTGGTCTCCACTCACAGACAAAAGAGCCGATCGATGAATGCAGGTAAGGAGAGACCTGCAACCTGTACACACGCTGACAATGTTAAGCATGATTGTCATCAATTTGGACGTTTTTTTTGGAGTTTTTCTTTTGCTATTTTTAGACTAGTCGACTAGTCTAAAATCTAGTCTAGTTTACAATTTCGTTTAAATGACAGGGAAATGAGTCACTAGGAGCATCCCTACTAATCAAGACACATTTAACAGATCTCAGCCTGCTAGCTGTCCATTCTGCGTGAAAAAAGATACAATGTTCCTACACAGCCCTGGTTCTGTGAATGGCCTTAAGTCTCGCAACACAATCCCAGTCTGCACAACAATATGGAGGGCGATGCTTCTGAAGGAGCACCCTATGGCACTGAAGGAAAAGGTGTCTGCTGTGATGCTGAGGTAAAATATCAACTATCCTTCTCCAGCATTGCTTTTCTCCACCTTTAACGACGCTACTGCTTGTCCTGTCATGTTGTTTAAGAAATATAGTACAGTAGGAGTGCTGGGAGACCATCGTGGTTGTAGCTTTATTAAAAATAAATATTTAAATTATATTGGGGAATATTTTAGTAGAAATCCATATTGCCTACAAAATAAAGAAAAAAATATCAAATAATAAAAGAGGATTTCTCATCTTTTTAGAAAGATTGCTTTGCTATCTAACCTTCGCCTGAGTGGAACTGAAGCTAGCTTGAAGTAGGGGCGGGGCTTAGCTCCATACTTGAACCACCAAAAGTTTTTTCTACACACAGCTCAATCTTGGCGGAGAGCCAAAATAAACTGTAGGGTGTGTGCGTGAGCGTGTGCGGGCATGTGCGTGTGTGTGTATGCGTGCGTGCGTATCTGTGTGTCCATTTAGGCCATGCTGGATATCAATTTTTGTCATTGTGTGTTACTGGGAGAATCCCAGGAGGGCAGCATTGATGTATTGATGTACAAGTTAAAGTGGAATTACACTATGGGAAAAAGGATGTGGAATTGCACTATGGGAAACAGGACGCTATTTGCTGTGTAAATGGGACTCAATAGCTGTTACAAGCCTAAATAGTGAGAAACATCCAGGTTACAATGGGATTGGGAAACCATGGAGATAAAGGAGGGAAGATGAGTGAAAGGTGGAGGGAATGATGAGGGAAAAAGCAGACAGGGAGGAAATTTAAAAGATGACAGAAAAAAATGTAAGATACATTTAGATATAAATTGGTGTGAGAGAAAGCAATCGAGACAAGTAGAGAGAGAGAGAGAGTGTGTTATGCTCCTCACCAGCCTAAATGCTTTGCAGTGTGATTTAGGAGACCTTTTAAACACATAAAACATAATGTGCCATCTAGTGAGGTCATTCAGGAGGAATTAAGGAATAGAAAAAGGGGAAGAACAGACACTGTAAAGTTACAGACTCCTTTTGCGCTAAAGTTTTATTCATAAATTAGGACCTTTTTCAGTCATTGTTATATGCTTAAACACATGCAAACCTGGGATATTGTCCAGTATTACTACAATATTCAGAAATTCCCAAATGAGTAGCTTGATAGTTAGAAGTTAAAGGCAGGGTCAGTCATTCTCGAGAACGCATGATAACTTCGAGCTCAAATCAAAGCAATATACCTCAGTGGTGCCGCCTCACACATTAAAATGCTTTGTGAAGCAAAGCGTAGTACTCTGGTAGTATTACGGCTTTGTTGTTGTGACCGGTGTTTGTGTTCCTATTTACAGAGCCTGAACTGTATAGAAGAATCGGATTATAACACGCACAGAGAACTGTAAGATTTTGAAGTGCGAGGAGATTTGTTTAATTTGACAAAACACGTATTATTTTACAATTAGCTTGCAATAGCTGACTTTACCTTTAAGTATCTTGGATTAAAGCAGTACTGAACTTTATACCCTAGAATCTGTAGCTTTGCATACCTCAACAAGAACTCACACTGACACTGAAAACATTGTTTGACTGTGTGGGAAACTGAATAGGAATTATCAGTATTGACTTCCATTGCCAATAATCTGGATCCCTGCCAGAATCAGAATTTGAACCAAGCAAACAGAGAAAAAACTAACAAAGAAGGATTGACAACCCACCCCCCACCATCTCAAGCATGCAGTTTTATACTGTTGACAAAAAAATTAAATACAGAGTAATTTACAGTCCAAACTTACACTGTATATATTTGACTATATACACATAAAACAATCAATTCTAATTACTCACACTTATGTAGACAATTCTGTGTGCTGCCTTAAAATGGGAACATGAGGACTTTTCCTCATTAAAGTGATGTATCTTATATATACTGTGTGGGCTACTGTATATATTGTATATGCCTATATAAGGACACATTATCTGCAGATACAGCAAATATTAAGTTAGCATGTAGAGCAGAAGTTTGCTCAGCTCACTCCAGCTATTCTCATTTGTTGTGAATAAAGGTGACTGGTTTGAGTTCCCAGTGAACAGGCAGTAGGTACATCAACACCACATCCTTTCCAAAGTGGCCTTGAGCACACACACATCTATATTGTGATGTGTCAAATGTATGGTAGATATTGACATGACAATATACAGTAGTACTGTATGTCAACAGGTAAAATGCCTTACAGCATGATTGTGTAACACGAGGACATTCTTTGTTCAAGCCACACATCCTTTCTCTTGTGAGTTTGTTAACACTATTTTTTACCACTATTTGAAGTGGTGTGAAAGACACGATTCTGGATAACCATGACATTACACCTTCAGTATACTCTGTGGTGTTCTCAATCCCAGTGTTCATATTTATTTAGAGTTTGGTTCCAGCTCTGATTTTCATAATTTGCAATCTCAGAAGCCATCGGCTATCGGTGTGATGAGTGACGACTATTTACCTCTGAGGGCAAAGGCCAATATTTCAGGGGTCTGTTGTAGCCAGTGGATATCTGGATAATGAATAACAAATATCCAGAACCGGTATACTTTATCTTCTTTGTTCAGTGCAAAGCCTCTTAAACGTGACTGATCAATACTCCTCGGACTATAAACGGAAGACAGAATGCTTATACCAAAATATTGTCCTGTTGTCTACATATTCTGAAATTGTGCAGATATCTGTTTATATAGATGACATAATGTTTGACTCAACAGTTCCTCAGTCAAGTAGAGGAGCAGGCTGTTTAAACCCTTTCATATGTCGAAATACTGCTTATGGGTTATAATATATACCGTAATTTCCCGGCTATTAACCGCACCGTAGATTAACTGCAGGTCAGTATTTTATGTAATTTTTTTTTAATACACTTATTAACCGCACCCGTGGTGTATTAACCGCAGTTTATTCAATGTTAATATATATACCCCCTAACTGCTCCCAGGGGTTGGTCACACTTTGCATGGCAGCAATCACCATCTATGGGTGAATGTGAGTCAAAATACTGTAAAGCGCTTTGGATAAAAGCGCTATAAAAAAGCAGTCCATTTACACCAACCACTTCAATATACCGGAATGCGCTAGCTAGGCTACGTAAATTATAGTAGGTTACTATTGTTTGTTTCAGTGTTATTAACAAGCCAAGTCACCAACAAACAGCATGGCTAAAATAAACAGCATTATTAATATATATCTGTGCTTGCAGGAGCTACGTGAACATGCTCAAGTTATGTTTATTTTGTGCAGCTTCCTACTCAAAGTCTATATTACTGCCACCTCTGGCAGTAATATACCAAATTTTTAATAATTTACCTTTTTTTCACTCAAAAAAGGCCAAATAATTTTCCTTTTCTGTTCTTCATTTATTTCCAAGTTCAGTTTGGGTTGCTAGCGGTGGCCAGGTAGTAGGCATATCCATTAGTCAGTAGGTAATACATACATTTTTTTTTAAACACATAAAATCAGGTTCCTTTTCTGTTCATAATTTATTTCAAAGTTCAGTTCAGTTTGTGACCTCCCCGGTACAGGGCATTTAGTCAGTAGACTACCGGCAGGTAAAAAGCAATGGCGCGGTCTTTAGAGAAGTAGGCTGCACAGTCCGTATACAGGAACAGGAATAATAGTCAAATACGGGCAAACAAGCCGGTAGACCGAAGAAACCCCAGCAGCATTTTCTGCACAACAGGTTCCAGCTCCAACACCGATCCCATAGAAAAGCCTCCACACCACACACAAGTTCAGCCAGACGTGCAAACAACAAAGCCCGCTCGTGGGAATATCACCCACACTGAAGAACGGTGCCACTTTCTATTCGGCAATCACTTTTTGTCATGACACAATATGGAATATTGCATGCATTATCAGATCACAAGCATTTTCCAGAACCAGCGACACAAAACCTCATCCGTGCACAAGTTTCGTACAGACTTTGAAACATGGCTCCAGAATGTATGTGGATCCCCGAGAGGGCACCGAGACGTGTTGTGGACTTATCTTCACTCAACGTGCACCGTGCGGTCACTACTCAGCATCATGCTAAAGAAAATGAAATATAACCGCGTGGACAGCTTTCAACAGCTTTAATTTTGTAGCCTACTGTATATGTTACCGCACAGACTGTAGCCTATACTCTCACCGATCAGAAGCCACGGCAAGACTGTAAACGGTTGGACATGACCTGGACTAATGAGACACTCATCTTTTTTCTATATCTGCTTATTGGAATGTGTATAGGCCGCACCCGAGTATTAGCTGCCGACAATTTGCAAAATTAATGTATTAACCGTGGTTAATAGCCGGGAAGTTTACGGTATTACTTGCCTTCATTTTGAAAGAGGCTATACTGTAATGAATGCTTTCTCATTGGATGCCCCATATGCTCTGTGTGAGACCCCAGATCTTAAATAAACAAAGGGGACTTTATTTCATTTAATACTACTTTATTACTACTTTTCCAAATGTAGCTGATCCAGAGCTGCTGCTTATAAAGTGGTATTAGCACTCTCCATCACTTGTGTGTGTTTTTGAAAAGAATATATTGCGACAGCACCATGGCATCGATTAGTCATGTAAATGCCATCACTATTTAGACTAGGTTTTCATACAGTATGTCTATTCTTAGCAGCGCAGGGCTTTAATGAAAGCTTAAAACACAATGAGTGGAATGGAATATTTCATGTGCTGCTATCCATAAGGCTATACAGAGTCGATTATTAAACAGAGACCTCCGGGCATGGCAGCTATCTGATCTACAATAGAAACCCACTTGAACAATTTCAAACTGTGTTAATTGGGATGTAAGTAAGACAGGAAGCGGTGAGAACTCATGAGAAGTGCGATGAAGAGAAAAGGATAGAGTGTGATTGCTGATTAGTTTATTATATTTTCGTTATCACCTTCAATTTTATCTTAAATGACAATCTGCCATATCTGTCCTGCTCCATACGTCTCGCCATCTGTTGTTTTTTATTCTCCCCGACTCTAAATTGTTCTGTCTCGGCGCACTTCGCTTTTGTAACCAAGATTGTGTAACCGAACCTCAATCCCTTTACAGATAGAAAAATGAAATGAACAAAAAGCAATTTTTTTTGTACAAAGATACATTTTCCCTCTGCCCAGAATAGATTGGCTCTCATTGCAGGCCTTGAAGCAAAAGCTAATCACAAGAAATCCTATTAAATTTATAAAATATATAACAAAACGGTTGTTGACCTTGGCTCTGCAGGTGATGTTGAACCCCAGGTTTACTTTTAAAACCCTGCAGCTCCTCAACACTCGTTAAACACTGATAAATAAAGTAAATGCCCGCTGTAAATACAAGTTAATAGAATACTAAATGCCCAGGGTGGAGTTGAGGGAATTACAATGTGCGGAGATGGCACCCTCTTCCCCAAAGTGTCTGTGGGGGCGTTCTTGGACTCCAACACCTAGACACTCTCCCCCAGGCACTGAACGGGAAAGAGGAAGCATCGTCCCACCCGGTTTCACACTGACTAGAAGGGGAGACTGCCAAGTCAACATGCAAATGGTGAAGTCAAGCGTCACCGGATGTCTGGAAAGCAGTGGCACGAGCATCTGGTGGGCGGCAACTCAACCAGCGGGGGGGGGGGGGGGGGGGGGGGGGGGGGGGGGGGGGGGGGGGGGGGGGGGGGGGGGGGGGGGGGGGGGG
>JAODUE010046172.1:0-18695 GCA_027564755.1 Amblyopsis hoosieri | reverse complement strand
TCTTTAGAAGAGATTTAAATGTCTCAATGGTGGAAGATGATCTGATAGATAAAGGAAGATCGTTCCACAGTCTCGGGACCACAACAGAAAAGGCACGATCACCCTTAGTTCTCAAACGCGACTGTGGAACCGCACACACGCACACCTGGGAAAGCATTCCCTGAGGGCATAACAATCAGTTCTATGGCTTTCTCTCACACACTGTACTATAAAATCAGTTGGTCTCTTTTTAACTGACAGAAGCCTTAACAGAAACCCAACCTAACAGAAACCTCTTCTTCTGTCGCAAGAAGCCCTTGTTGCCATCTTTGGTGTCTTTCATGTTTTGCACAGTGCACAATATAGACGTTTTGTGTTCCTGCAAGAATTGCGTGAAATACTTTATTATGGTTAGAAATGTACTCATGTTTTGGGTTGTGACTCGGTGACTCAGTACAAATGTTGGTTCTGCAGTTAGACCCCGGTGAGAACCATTGCTCTAAAGCAGGGGTTCCCAAACCTTTCATCTGATAAACCTTTCAACAGTGCCAGAGACTTGCATATCCATAGTTGGTAACAGTATATCAGCCATGATATTAGTTGATATTTTCATGCAGGCTATAGCGTAATACATCAAAGTAATGTATAAACTGTACTATTAACAATTCTGGCTAAAATATTCTATTTCCAATCATTTTAAAATGCTATTTAATTCCTGAAAATCCTCTTATGACCCCCTCCGCTGTGTCCCGTGACCCTCCAGGGGGTCCCGACCCCCACTTTGAGCACCACTGCTCTAAAGGACCCAGCTTGTAGCGTGAGTGTAGCCGACCACATTTATCAGATATGACTGGTGATTATATACGTGCAGTTTTTATGTCCCGGTGCCAGTTGCCAGTTTGTCTCTCGTCCAAATCATTTAGATAGTTAGGGCTTCCTAATAATTGCCCGGAGGTGTTACCGAAATGGCTGCTGAGTGGCCAGACTTGTCTATAAGGACTTTGACCTCACCAAGATGGCTGCCGAGTAGTCAGACTTGTCTATAAGGACTTTGACCTCACCAAGATAGCTGCCGAGTGGTCAGACTTGTCTATAAGGACTTTGACCTTACCAAGAAGGCTGCTGAGTGGCCAGACCAGTCTATAAGGACTTTGACCTTACCAAGATGGCTGCTGAGTGGCCAGACCAGTCTATAAGGACTTTAACCTTCCCAATATGGTCACCGAGTGGTCAGACCAGTCTATAAGGACTTTAACCTTCCCAATATGGTCACCGAGTGGTCAGACCAGTCTATAAGGACTTTGACCTAACCAAGATGGTCACCGAGTGGTCAGACTTGCTCATAAAAGCTTCGCTATAGGCTCCCGCTCTAAAGGACCCAGTCCACAGCACGTGTGTGTGTACCCACCCTGACGCGCGCCTCTGTCAGGTTGGTCCACACGGCGATCTCCTCGCGGGTGCTCATGTCCGGGTAGCGGTTCCTCTGGAAGGTGGCCTCCAGTTCCTGGAGCTGCTGGCTGGTGAAGTGGGTCCTCTGCCGCCTCTGCTTCTTCTTCAGGGAGCTGTCGTTGGCGCCGGGCTCGTCGGGGTGGTTCTGGTGGCACTTTTCTGTGTCTTCGAAGGGGAACAGAGGAGTGCGATGTTAAAGTTGTAGTCAAGCTATTGTAAGATACCAAATATAACCCTGCCTTTAAAGGTATAGATCGGGGCGCGCAATCCTGGTCCTGGAGGGCCGGTGCCCTGCATGTTTTAGGTGTCTCCCTGCTCCAACACACCTGATTAAAATGAATGTGTCCGTTAGCAGGCTTCCAACGACCCATTCATGTGAGTCAGGTGTGTTGGAGCAGGGAGACACCTAAAACATGCCGGGCACCGGCCCTCGAGGACCAGGATTGCCCGCCCCTGGTATAGATAAAGGTATAAACTGTATAGTCAGACGTTGGTTTGGCAGTTATAAAGCAGACAATTGGCTCTATTCTTCCAACTGTCACATTTGCCGTTATGGACTTCTGCCGTAGTGCCGTTCAAGGTAAGATCGATTGTACAATCATGTTAAGATAATACACTTTTTGTCAAAATTCACCAAATATCTCATCGCATTTCGCTAGCTTACCGTTCTCTGTGCGTGTAGAAAAAATAATCAGATACTTCTACACAGCCCTGGCTCCATACATAGGAACATAAACAAAGTGGTGAACACCGCTCACAACAACAATGCCGTTTGGCTTTGCAATGCGTTTAAATGTGTGGAGTTTCAGAGGGACCCCTATGGCATTATTGAGAGACGGGATTTTTTTGTTTTGATTTGAGAGCAAAGCTAATAATGGCAGACCTTGCCTTTATAGCGCCATTGTATATTACTTTCTGCCAGTAGATTTTAGAGCACGGGCATCTCAGCCCAGAACATATGCTTCATGACACACACACACACACACACACACACACACACACACTAACTTGCACAAGCGGCCAGACCGGCTATGAAAACAAAGGACAGAACAGCTCAGATAACAAAGAGGAGTGTGATTTATTTCCCTGCTCAGGACGCCATTATTGCACTATAACTTCACATAGGAAATAGGTGTTTGCTGCTATATTAAGGTGTATATGCTGCATTTGCTGCTTGTCCACACACAACACCTTCAGTGTGAGTTATGGTGTTTTAGTTGCTGCATTAAAGGCGCAATAAGCGGTTTTACTCTTCAGACACGATGGCCTCTGCGGATGCTAACACAATAAGGAGCACACAGAGCTCATTTAGCACCTGAACAAACTGCATATACTGTAGGCCTACATCTCCATTAAGACAATAGGCTAGCTTCTTTTATCGTATTATGTATATAGGCTATGTTAGGAAATGTTTTGATCTAGAAGATTCACCTCCATATTAACAGAATCTGTCAACAGTCAAATACAGTAGGCCTATGTCAACTGTCAAATATCTATTCTAGGTTTTTATAACATTGACTATATATTCATAATAAATAAAGCCACACCACTTGCTACCCTCAAGACAAAGTTATTTAAATCTGCTGTGAGTACAATGTAGGCTATTTGTTTGATAGCAAATATAAATAAGTGACATTAACAATACTATCTAATAACCAAATGCTGCGTTTACAAGACAACATTAAGTTAAATTGCATTTAGCCTATTGCTTTGGCACATAGTTTACACAGTAGGCCCTGCTTTTGGGAATAATGACAGATTAATAATGTAAATTATCTGTTCAATCCGCCCAACAAGCTACATGCAGAGAATACCATGTACAGTATATATGGATGTAAGACCATGCTAATTGAAATTCATTATGACTTATACCTGACCCATGAGAGAGACTTAATGTAAGCAGTGTTTGTAAACAAAGGGGCCTGTGGCCAGTGGTCCATGAAATGCTTGAAAAGCAAATGTATTTATTATTATTATTATTATTATTATTATTATGTGTTATTATTTTTATAACATTGTTAAAAGAAAAGAAAAAGAAAGTAGGTTTTATGTTGCTTATATTAGGACTATTGACGTCATGGTGGACGTGTTTTCAGTTGTGAGGTTTTTTCACGGTAGCTATAGACGTACAGTGTTATGTTATGTTGTAGGCCTATGGTGTGGTCTCCTGCGTGTGGCGCATGCGCCGTCGGCTTCTTGCAAGGCCTAATTAATAGGGTCCCGCATAATAATTCTGTGCCACAAAGGCATTTATTTCTTAACGTCCGTGTTAGAGCAGCTCTTGCTCCGTGCTGGACCACACAGCCACGTAAGGTTATGACGACTGCCGCCGATCCTCCCTTCCCCGTCCATGCGTCCCCGGCTCCTCTCTTCCTCCCGGGCGCTCTGCAATTTGAGGACCTCACAGAAAGCAGTGAAATTAGTTGGCCACCTAATCCCAAGGATCAGGCTTTTGTCACTGGGCAGGTTGGACTCTGTTTGCCGACGGCTTAGCTCTCTGGAAGCAGTTCGAAATGATCAGCGGGATTTAAAAAGAGACTTCGCGGGGCCACCGGCAAAACCAATATGGGCCAAGCCAAGGCTGTTAGTCGGCAGTAAAATGACACTGGGTTAGCCTCCACTTAAGGCCAAAGTCTATACCACAATACAGAGGAAGGGGCAGACGTTTTTAGACCTACGTAATGAACAACAATGGGAGCAATCTGACTGATAATCTTCCTACACGAGAGACCTGTTCCAGGTCAACTTGTCCCGAGAAGAATCTGAAAGCCACAATGGAAGACGTGGTTTTCTCACGCAGGCGGCAGCTGAACTCCTGGTAATTGCAATAGGATAGCAGTTTTTTTTTCCAACGTGAGAACCGAAAACCTTAATTTCACCATCACATAAATCATTTACAATCTCTCTCTCTCTCTCTCTCTCTCTCTCACACACACACACACACTTTTCATCTGTGTCTCTCACTCGCATATAGGCCTATACGCTGAGACATACATTTTTTTAAGAAGATAGGCCAATGTAGTTTAAGGTCATATATAATATAGCACACTCCCGACCTTGATAATTTTAGTTAATTGAATGTAGGAAATAATAAGTATGCAGTAGAAAGTGTGTGTGTGTGTGTGTGTGTGTGTGTGTGCGTGTGTGTGTGTGCGTGCGTGTGCGTGCGTGTGCGCGTGTGTCAGTGAGAAAGAGGCGCATGGCGACGTGCACACGCTCACTTACATTCCCCGTGTCGCAGTGGTTGACTTGCAGCCCGGTGTCACGAACCTTGTTAGAGGTGGATTTACGAGCAGGCCTTGCCTGCCAGGCATATCTGTTTGGCAATTAAATGTGACTTTGTATGCGTTTACCTCCCGCTTCAAAAACGTCATTGACCGGTTAAGACTAGATTTACAAATTACGTATAGGCTTTTTGACAATGAATATACCCAATAAACGTATGAACTGCACGCGATTTGTTCGAACTTTAAAGATGGGTAGCGGCATTGTAAGATATAAGATGATCAAAATTGACTGGGGATGGGTTGAGTCGGTCGATCCAGTTGGATTATGAGGTTTTCTTATTTAAGGTCTTCTAAAGGGAACAAATTGTGATGCTCTGTGACTGAGGTATCCAGACAATATCCGAAAAATATGGACACATTTCCATCACGTGCATGCAGCCCCATCAGATATATAAAGCGATTCGACCGTAAACTTTTTTTTTTTCTATCTGCTTAGACTTCATTAATATGCCGGTTAGGTAATTCAGGGTCTATTAGACCCTCAATAGGTCTACTCCCTTGGGTATAGCCTCGCGTGGCTTCATCGACATAACTGCATGCGGGTCCACCTCTCGCCTATATATGCCCTACATGTTCATTTTAATGGATATTTTAATAATTTAATATTACCCAAATATTTGTGGCTATCTGACCTATTTTAGAAGCGTTTTGTGAATAGACTAAATGTATTAACTATTAACTAATTATTAGAGATTAAAATATCTAACTATAGGCCTGTATGATTTATAATGTGAGGATGTATAATATCACGATATTCCTGATTATGAACAAATGCCATGTTTATCCGGCGCTTGTATGTTCAACTTCATATTATCGAAATAAAACAAAATGATTATATAGCCTAAGCATATGCTGTATCAATTCTAAATTATTATCGATCAAATTCGCAAATGTCCAGTTTGCGCAAGGTAACCCAAAGAAGGCTATACATAATTTTGCGAAACGCCATGTTGGGCACCCGCGGGGCCGGCATTATATAATGTAATATCTGTAGGCCAACACATATCGGCCAAATATAGGCTAAATATGCTCTAACTTGTAAGTGTCACATATTCGTCAACTCGTGCACGACAGGCGGCTTATATGTCACGCACTGCCATGTTGTGTAAGCATGCCCCAGTTGCCCAGTGACACTGATGATGATGGTGTGCAACTGACCGCTTGTGTCCTGGTTCTTTGAGGCCGGGTCGTGCGGGGTCCCGGAGTCCGACAGTGACAGCGCCGGGCTACGAGCTTCACTGTCCGTCAGCAGGTTAAAATCCATAACCCCGGAAGCCAGGCTCTGCAACGTCAGAATATAACGTAATGTCAGCAACAGCAAACAAAAACACATGGGCTGAACGAACTTGTACCTGCGCAGCCCATAGCCGCTGCTTGTCACATAGCCTAATTGGAAAATGAATAGCACATTCTGTCGTATGTAAAGTTTGCCAAATAAAGCTGTTAGGTATGTATTGTGACTATATGGTTGTATAATATATAGACGAACGTCTAGCGTTTGATCTGTCAATTGAATCAATTGACAAATGCTCGTGGTGTACCATTTCATTTGATCGGTTGGCTGCTGACATAATCGACTATAAGATATCCAGTGAATTGATAGACTAAGTTTAGCTGCTTCTGAGCAATAGAGATTTATTGCTTCGTATATATAGAAAACACGATGACACTTGCAACCTGAATAGCAACCTCGTGATATTGGCCGTATAAGATGCCCAAAAATAACAGCGCTCCATTTATTTATACAAACGCAACTCCTAACCTATCCGGGAAGCAATCATTCCCCCTGTCACTTCCTCTGGTTTATGATTTGACCCGTGTGCGTTGGTTGAGCGTTCACAGCCTGCGAGCCTTCAGATGGCTTATCTCGAAAAAACATTGATAATATTTTTCTTCGGCTATTGTCCACCGCGAACCCACTTCAGAAATATACAAGTGCACATGTTTTCTGACTGTAGCTATAGAACTACAATATTAAAGTGATATTGTCATCATAGGCCTATTATATGTGATGTGTGTTTGGGGGGAAGTTTTTTACGATCTGCTACAGAAGTATGTTCTTTGGAATAATTTCAAGGGAGCGTGAATTTGGGGAAAAACAGGAATGTAATTCCATACCACATGATGACAGGCTGTTCTGCCCTCTGCGCGCAAGTCAAAGACAGACTGCCATCATTTGACTTGTTTGATGGCTATCGTCAAGGCGGGGCGGCTCTCCTATCCACTGGCAGAACATCAGACAACCAATAAGGCGTAATGGATGTCAGACAGTAAACCTTTGATCTGACTGTATATAGGAGGTTGACGTTACAACAGCGCACTGGCGTTAACAACATAATATTAATGATGAACCTCATCTGTAAATATATAACGGCTATAAATTAGCTATAATTATATATCTCTCTCTCTCTCTCTTCATATCTGTCAAGGAGGTACTGCTGACGAGTGTATTTAGACCGATTTAAATGTACACCAATAGCTTAGTAATTATTTTCACAACAAATTATTATTATTATTATTATTATTATTATATAATTCTACAAATCTGTCTTTGTATTGTTTGGCAAAGAAGTTAAGACCTAAAAGCTTAGCGCACCTCAACACCTATAGGCCTAGATTATATACTTGTTTATTCAAGGCCTATTTATTCCACATAGCCTAATCATGGGGCAAATAAACTCTTTATTTAAATAGCAAATGCATGACAAATACAATCCTTTATTCATCTTTATTTTTAATATGCTATACTGCTGTGAAGAATCAAGTCATTTTAAGAATGAAAAGAAAGTATGCCTTATTAAAAACGGTATTCCTCAAATGTTAAATCAAAAGGAATTCAGTCAAGTCAAGGATTCATAACATTTCTAGCATTTCTAGTCAATTGTTTTGATGTTTAAAATAAAATACAAATAAAGAATATAATTTAGTAATGTAATTTACAGTTTCTAACGATTACATTTGATGATTTCTGTGCTTATGACTTGTGTCAATAACTAGAAAAAAATAACTTTCACATATTATTATGAATAATTCCGATTTTCTCAGTCTTTTAATGTAGTTTTCCAAATATAATTGTTGTTTCTTACACTAAAGCTTATAGATATTGTAAATACTACAATATGGAATATAGCCTATGGTTCATATAGAGATTTCCAATTGTTTCTGTTTCACATGCCTGAGAGAAATATAAGACGACAGAAATATTCCCATGGCAGGAAAATATTTCTCCTGTGCTTTTCTCCATCCAGGAAAAGGTCAAGTCAGAGATTACTATTAAGCACACTGCTCCTGCGTTGTGGGTTTGTACTAATGACTCTTTGATATGGATTTGTGGGTTAAAGTTGACTTGCAGGTCAAAAACGTTTCTTGTTCAGAACTGATAAAAAGTAACCCCCCCGCTTTTTATCTTCTTCTCTATAGCGTCAGTACAAATACACAGAAATCCCGTTAAGAGATGGTCTAATTCATAAATATAGTTTACATTTATTCTATCATTTATTTTCTCTGTACTTTTAACTACTTCAAATCAATAGTCCTTGCGCCCATGAATGTTTGTTCTTTGCAAACAGTGCTAATCTTTGGTATGAAACAAGGAATACTGTAGTCCAGTCTATTATGGTGGTCCTGGTCCACCATACTTGCCTGGGAACAATGCAACAGCTGCCTTGTGTGAGCGAAACAGGCCTGGCTGGTGTGACCAGAGGGGCCCAGAATTTCAGTCAAAAATATGAATAAGATCCGTCCGGCTGATCCATGCCCATTAAGGCAGGCAGCGCTAAACAGCCGTGTCTGAGCGGTGCTGACTGCTGAGAGAGAGAGAGAGAGAGAGAGAGAGAGAGAGAGAGAGAGAGAGAGAGAGACCGACCACTGGCCAGGGATGGAGCCTTGGTGACTCAAGGCGGTGATTTTGTCAGAACAAGGTGTCAGTCTCCTCCTTAGAGGTGAGACACGATTATATTTCAAAATCAAAAGCCCTCCCAATGCACAGCGGCTCAATATAGCCAACAAGATATCGCTAACTGACGCTAACAAGTATAGCCTGCAACAAGAAAACTCATGTCACTCAAAGTCGACTACGAAATGAGACAGGCCTCTTCAGACATAGCTTCGTGTGTTTTTGCGAAGCAATAGGCCTATAATTGTTAGGCTTTGTATACGGCGTCGTTCCTTGATTTAGATTTCTGAATTACCAATACTTGAATCTCAAACACTTGAGAAATGTCCAATTAGCCGTGCTAAATTAACACCATACTTTATAGGCTATTTATAGAATATATATATGGCCTATAAAATATAACAAAAAAAGCATATAAACTGTTTATAACCATCACACGTTACAATTTGTTTAGCCTCAAAATTCCACCGTATACCCGCGCGTTTGAGTTAATGCGTTTCTAGGCCTAAGGACCTATAGGCTATAAGATCGTCAACTTTAAGTGTTCACGGACTCTCCAGCGTTCTTACGCAGCGTAAAACACTGCAGGAGCATGACGTGAAAGGAGTGTGTTTACTAATATTGCTGTGAACTCGGGGGCCTCTTGCTCATATTCATCCACCAACGCAAATCGACATGGACACGAGCTGCAAGATGAGAATCTGCCGTTTGCATAAGTTGAGCCGCTTTGCATAAATGACAGCGGTGACACCGATCTCATTAAAATATATATCTAATAATAATAATAATAAAAAAATATATTAATGGAGGCAAAAATCCTCTCATTTTTCAGGAGATTGCCGGGTCCATCTGCTGGAGTAGACTGACATATTTCCGAGGACTGCGGGCATTAGCTGTGGAATTATTCATAAACGCGTCGAGAATTAATTCCAGGGATTAAGAGTTGATTAAGATGTGTGTCACTTTGCTGTCTGAGAACTTATTAAGAGCCTCCTCGAGCAGGAGGCAGATGGAATTTCAGTCCAGTGTTTGTAGATGTTAATTTCTCCCCTCCTATAACACCAATTTGCATATGATTGAGGAGAGTCAGGGCGAGGCTCTCCATGCACGCTATAAACCAGTGCTGAAATCCATAAAGTGCACGCACGCATGCACGCACCACAACATCACAACCGTCTTGTTCTGTTTGGTGGCTGCTCGTTAAAGCACTTTGGAAACGGGTTGTGAGACACGTAACAACTAAATAATTGACTTTTCCACCCACAGACAATTTTCTGTGACGTTTATGCTACATACATGCAGGCATGCACGCGCGCGCACACACACACAAATACCAGTTTTGTTATTGCAAAAAAATAGTTGAATGTGCGCAATCATATATTGATAAGATATATGCGCGCACAATCCGCACGCGATTAAAAAATTGAATATCTACATTCCAAAATTCATAATGTCTGAGTTTGAAATGATATTACATATTATAGCTATAAGTGCGTGCATGCAAACGTTCCGTCCGTGCCATTGGAGTGCTTCATAAAGAATGGATTGATGTTGAATTAAATGGAAGTTGCGGCTGGTTTGATGGTCTATACATAATAGGATGAAATACAAAGGGCCTATAGCCATTTATTTATCTTCATAAGATAATGTGCATACAATCAAATTAAAATAGATATAAATGATCAGAGTGGTAATTTAAATAATTATTTTATAAGATAAAATAAAGTAAAACAGATTTTTGAAAGCGCGCTATGTGATCAGAAAAGCACTGATATAGCTCGTGCATAAAATATAACACATTTTGGATTTGGATAATATGGATTGTGGTTGCAAGTCTACTTTGTTTATATTTTTATGTGGGGTCACGGGAAATCAACCTTATATATATTAGTCTATCAAAGACTATACATTAAAAAATAAATAAATATATATGTTGCAGACATACTTTGTTAGCAGAATTCTAATGACAGTTGGCGACCCAATGACAATATAGAACAATTGGACAGATAAACACATAAAAACAATATTTACATTTTAAGCAGTGGCCAAAAGTGATAATTTTCATATGACCTCAACAGAGGCAAATGCAAAGAAGCAACTATCTATTGCGGAATATAATATATGTAAAATATATGTCGTTTATATGTATATAAACATGTATGTAAATATTAAACATGCATGGTCTTTAAAATAAAGTGATTATAAAATGTATTTTGACCAAATAACAAGTTGCATGCAGAAACATACATTCTCTGCAATTCAAAAGAGTTTAAACTGTAGCCCTAAATTAATCTTAAATACCATAAGTCATTATTCATTATGAACACTAAATCATAATAAAACAATTAAAATAATTTCAGGATTAACGCAGTATGTCATTCAGAAATAGCCTACTTTGAATCAAAGTCAATCAGACGTTTTTTATACATGCTAATTATTGATTAAACATGTTATTTGTGTTTAATATTTTTATATAGCCTATATGGCATAGCCTACAGTATTATGACATAATAACTATTTTAAAGTTGCAGTTGCGAAAAAACAATATAGCAATATATAATAATAATAATAATAATAATAATAATAATATTAATATTATTATTATTATTATTATTATTATTATTTTATTTATTTATATATATGTAATTTTATTATATATACAATTCTTTTATCACTACAGTATTATGACATTATATTATAGATAAGGCATAACCTGCATGACATTATAACTGTTTTAAAGTTACAGTTGCGAAATAACAATATGCATAACAATCAAAGACTATGCTACATTAAAATGAGTTCAATAATAATAATTTCGTTATTTGTAAGCGCATGCCTTGATTTTAGCATGAACTGTAAATGCTCTGCAGGAATAAACGGACGTGTTTAGGCCTATAGGCTAAGGATTCTGAGCACATTCAACAGCCACATTGGCACTGGGTGGGTTTGTGGGGGAAGAGAGTTGGGGGGGGGGGCACTCTGTTTTCCTTCGACATTCTCGTGTGGTCGAGGGAACACCTGCCACCTATCAATTTCGTCTAGATATCCAAATATTTTTGACCTCTGAAATATTTTTAAAGCCTTCAGTTGCGCCTTTGTATATGATACACACCCTACAGCAATTGCGCGCTGTAAATAATGTGTATAGAATATAGTAAGGCTTTAGATTGTGTTTTAATTGTTTTGATTATTTTCTCCAATCCAACAGCTACACATTAAGATGAAGAGTAAATAAGATACATAACTGATAGCCTATATATGTATTCTTTGTAAAAAATAGAACTATAGGCTAGGCTATAGCATATAGCCGACGTTAGATCTTGCTAAACAATCGGTTTCAGAATTGGCCGATGTTTATTTAATGACGTATGTTTTATAACAGCTGTTTCTAACAACTAAGGGTTCACATTGTTATTACTAAGGTATTTTACAATATTCGACTATTCGAAGTGTTTGCTGAGATACATTCTTATCACCAACTTAATAAATAGACATCGCATGACCAAAAGGATATTCTTACTCGGTTCAGTTTTTGTCTGTTTCGCAGTCAATCCATTCCAGTCAGAAACAATTAATCTCTCAAAAAGCAGACTTTCGAGCAAAATGCCATAACTTTCAGATTGATAGCGCAGCGCTCCCTGTGATTATCCGTCGGAGATGTAGACCCATAGAACCAACATCACTGTCTGTTAAGTTTGGTCAACTTTAAAGCAGGAGTCATCGTCACGTTTTTCAACACAATTAAGCACATAAGTACAACGCCATTGGTTAATCTACACAGAATACGACACTTTAGGCACTTACATCAAATCCTGGTCTGGTGAAATTAATCCCTGTAAAAGGCAAAGTTGTTGTGGGATAATAATCGTCCTAGACAGATATCTGCTGGTGACATGGGCAAAGATCCCGCGGGTGCGATCAAAAATGCAGTTTATTTTCTTGTTGCGCGCTCACACACACGAAGGCAGTCAGAGAGAGAGAGAAAGGGTTGTGATCCCATTCACTGCGCGGCTGCCTTCATGCTTAATATTGTGCGCGACAGGTCCACTGTAGAAAGGACAGCCCACTTCACAGCTCTTACGCACCCCTGCCGCCCATTCCACTATACGGACACACACACACACACACACACACAACGTCTTTCTCTCTCATCCTGCCTGTGTATAGAGTACACGTTTACTGTGTTTCACGTGGACGCGCTGTCGCTCCAATACTCTGCGCTCTATATCCTAGCCCTACATTTACGCAATTACATCACGAATTGGGCCGGCATACCATCGAACCAAACCAACAGCCAATTTTTAAATAAAAATAAAAATGAATGTCAAGATGAACGCACGCGGAACTTCCGTATATATGAGGGTGATGGTCGTTTTGGTCAGCAGTGACTTTCAGTGTAAGTAAGTAAAATGTATTTATATATAGCACATTTCACAGATAAAAAACACAAAGTGCTTCACAACTGTAGAATAAAATACAACAATAGTAAATACATGACAGCACATGACACAAATAAGTAACCAAACAAAAGCAAATAAACAGAAATACACGTCGGACCGGCCAGTGTCGCCTTCAAACATCGAGCACCTGATGAGCACGGAGTGATGTAAGTGTTAGCCTATCATACAGAAGATTGTGTCAATTAATAAATAACAGTATTTAAGTATTCTGTTATGCTAATTTATAGGCTTTAATACATGTATTAATGTAAGAATGTTACATAACATTTTTTCTTCCATTTAAAAAAAAAAAAAAAAAAAGACTGTCTCCAACAACTGGACCAATACAACAATTACACAATTGCCCAAAACACAGTGACACAGTATTACACAGAAAGTGCCACCTACAGATCTTGCTCTACCAAAGCCCAACTTCACTTCTTTTTTATTTTTTATTTTTATGTCTTGCATGGTGGAAGGAATGAGTTTTCTTATTATCTTGTCTAATGAATAATGCACTGACTGACTTCCAAGTCACTAGCTTACATAAATATTTTCAATTTGGATGAAGTAAATGTAATCAAGAAAAGTCCAGATGTTTCACACAGACAAATGAAAAAGGATAAATCTGAAAATGGTGAATCATACAAGGAACACACATGAATTTCTGATCAGACTTTTGTTTCTTAATGGCTAACGACTAAATGTTGCATGACAGTATACAAACCCTTCTCTCAAAAGGCGTAAACCTATTCTTAAACACTGAAATTGTGCTTATTAAATGTTATGATTTTCAAATTGCTTACAGGTAATTTTCTCAAACCAAGACTCAAAATGTATGCATGGAAAGAAAAAGACAATCTAACTGTAAAGAATGCAGCTTGTTAACCTTTACAGTGCAGAAATATGTGCTACTATAAAAAACGTCTTGCCTGTATTTGCCTACGAAATGTTGCAATTACAAATCACACAGGTGATCAAACACTGTGCACAAGAGCAAACAGTCTGTGTTCATTTCTACATGCTTAAGACTAAAGCAATACTTTGTTGTAGGTGTAGAGAAAAATGGGCTACTGCTGATTACATTGTAACAGATGTTGACACCCCCTCACAAGTCCACACACACACACACACACACACACACACACACACACAATCAACAGAAAGACTATCACACACACACACACACACACACGCACGCACGCACACACACACACAATCAACAGAAATCACACACACACACACACACACGCGCACACACACACACACGCACACACAATCAACAGAAATCACACACACACACGCGCACACACACACACGCACACACAATCAACAGAAAGACTATCACACACACACACGCACACACACACAATCAACAGAAATCACACACACACACACACACACACACACGCGCACACACATACGCACACACAATCAACAGAAAGACTATCACACACACACACGCACACACAAACACACAATCAACAGAATCCCCCCCCACACACACACACACAATCAACAGAAAGACACACACATGCAGATTAGTAGGATATGCAGGTGCACACAAATCACAAATCACTATTAAAAGGTCCACTTTCCTCAGTGTGTCTACGATCTCCGCTGTGGTTGAAACCAGAGTTACAAAAACATGTTGGTTTAGTTTGAACATCAAGGAGGGCACGCCCCTCCCACACCTGAGTTCTCAGCAGCTTGCATTTCTCTCTACAATTCTTCCTCCTCCACCGAAGACCTTCTAAACTATCATCCCCCTCTCTAGAAGTAGGCCTATATTATAAGATGTTGTCTGTTGTTTGTAACTTTGTTGCTTTACAGAACTATATCGTTGCTAATGCATCATATAATATAGTAATCCGTTTGCCACACAAACATAGTGACACTATTGGTGAAAGTGATTGTTTACAGTAATCTTCTTGGTTTGACTATATTATTAACGAATATCTATACTGTAGATATCAGCCTATAAATAACAATCAAACTATGTTAGCCAATATTCCCCTAGATAAATTATGTCATGTCATATTGAAGATATCAAGATATCAATAAAAATAACTAAAAATTCTGTGACGTGAGAATGTATGAGATTATCTGATACCACGTGATCGCCCAAAAGTTTTGTCATCGCACAGGTTCAACCAACGATAATCTAGATATGCTACTTGTCCCGCCTTACTGTCATTTCGACATAAGTATTTTTATTTATTTATATATAAAAAGAAATGTATATATATATTAATTTATAGTAAAGAGGACTTTATATTTTATTAACATTATTGTAATTTGAGTTTTAGTGAACGCTGGAATTAAATGGATTGGCTCACACTCCTGTCAACCAAGTACCACGGCAGCAAGCTAGATTGAGGATGCAAAGCTTTTCCACGTCAGTGTGTTTACGAAGCCCAGATTGACAGGTGGTGGATGTATTGAAACTGGTCAGATTTGTAACCATTTTGCGCAAGGAACAAGCTGACAGTGTCCCGAGAGAATCGTTTTTTTACTTAGTGGAATGTCAGATAATTTCACTTTTTTGTTTTCTTGTAGAGAATTGAACTTTGGTCTCCTTCATTCACTGTTGACCGGCTAGCTGCTAGCTAAGTTAGCCGTCGCGTTAGCTGTAGGACTCCATCTTGGAAGCAAAAGCAACACACAGGTGAGACGATGAGACCAAACGGACACATGTTATCCCAAAATAGTGTATTTGCGTGTCAAACTGTTCTGTCAGGCGCAAAGCCTGTGCGTCTGCAGAAACCTGTCACGCAGAGACATAGAGAGCTAGTGTTAGCCTTCTAGCATGCTAACGTTAGCTGCTAATATTTAGCCTATTTGCCGGTGTTAGTAGGCTATCAAATCCAGCGATTTTCATCAGCCAGTGGCTTAAAGCTCTCCTCGCTAATGCAATAGTTGTATCTGTACTTGAGGTGTGTGTGTGTGTGTCAATGTAGACCTATCACTTGACGGTCTACGGTAGCTCAGAACGCCATAGGGAGCAAGATAGGCTAAACACTGTGCAGCTAATATACCGGTAGCGTAGCAGTGTTGCAGATAATCCAGCTGTCTAACAGTTATATTAGCTCTGCTGATTAATTGTAATGTTTAGCGAGGGGTTTGTTTATAATTGTATCCTTAGTAATGAATTCCAATCGTCGTATTTCTGATTGGCTAAGGAGTTAAATGGCAGCGGACATGCCCGTTCAGTCAGTAGGAATCCATAAACATGTTCGTGCCTCAAAACTACGTCAATTTAGCGCAATAAAGTTAAAGTAATCAAACTGCATGTTTTTATTCCTGCGGAAAAAATGGTTTTCCTGACTATTTCCATTCATGGCCGCAGCAGTAACCATGTCAACTGGTTCATATATATAGCCTATTTGCTGTAATTGATCATGTACTTCTATGAAATTCCATTATATGGTCTAAATGGAGATAGGCATGACAATGGAGTGATTTTGCCCCAGACTGATGCTTGTTAGTAATCCTAACTCTACTTTATAGTTACTGTGTGACTAGGAAATATAGGAAGCACTATGCAATCTTTTTACCCATAGAGGTATTCAAAAAAACGTCTGTTCAGATATTTTAGACCTCTGATCATGTATTCATACTCTTATTATTTTGAATAGACTGCTTATCATGAATTTGTGAAGAAGGTGACTCTTGCCACCCTGAATGTATATCCTTGCAAAGCAAGGTTGTTATCTATAGTGGCCTTTATGACATGGCAAAAGGCTAATCCGGCTATTTTAGCTACACTGCTTCTCAAATATGAACAGAATGTCCATTCTAATTTTGTTTGGTTAGACAGATTGGTTTGAGGGATAGCCCAGGTAACCCCAGGTGTATGCTTTCTGGCCACTGGATACCATATTTCATATTGACAACCTTTTTGTTTAACTTCAAGCTTGGCAACTTGCTGTTGGTGTACTTTTTGAGGCACATCACATTTTCTTATAGTGTTAACTTCTGTGTTATACTGTAGATTGTTAATCACTAAAGACAATGCTTGTGGCATTTACCTAACAAGATCTCTGACATTGTTGTTCTGTAAGAAGCATTGTAAAACAATGTTTAATTTAAAATGTATGATTATCTCTATATCTCTTTATTTTTGAGTTTCTAGATTAGAATCTTTCATATTTCCAAATGCCTTATTTTAGGAAAGTTCATCAGATGTCATAATCAGTAAGATGAATCTCTGTACAAAAGCCTTCCACATATTGCACATTGCTCAAAGCATATATAATAACTGTGCTTAAGGAAAGTGTAATTTTGCCTACTTGAGGTACACACTTGATTTGAATGTTTCCTTTATACATTTGTATTCACTCATGTATGTCTTCTATTTGCCTTTTAATACTGCTTCTAGTGAAGGTCATAGGAGGTAGTAGTTGTATGGTACAGTTAAAGCAAAATCATTGTGTTTTTTGCAGCAAGCAGGATGGTGGACAAAAATATTTACATTGTCCAAGGAGAAATCAGTACTGTAGTTGGTGCCATCAAGAGAAACTCCAGATGGAATACCCACACTACACTGGTAAGTTGATTCTGTAAATATTACAATGTACAATAAAAACTGTTCAGGCCGAAGTAAGACATATCGAAAGCAATAATGTTCCTGTTTAATCAAGCGCTTCAGAAATAGGGTGGCCTGGGAAAGTACACCCTCTTTGTTTTCTATGGTTTTACATGTCAGGACATAATAACAATCATCTGTTCCTTACAACATCATCTGTTCCGTCGAACAACTTGGTCAATACAACACCACATGACATATTATACCGTGTCATGATTTATTTAACAAACATAAAGCCAGTTCTGTCTGATTGACAATTTAGACTTTTCATGATTTCAAGCATTTACATAAAGTTCATAAAAAATATATGTTAAAAAGTTTATAATCAGTATTGGCCGATATTCCGGATTCAAAATTGGCACAACCCCCCCAAATAAAAAACATATTGGTGCATTACTATTATTTATTTGCTTGTTTTCTTGCAATCACAACATGTATTTTAAAAAATGCCTTTTCCCCAAGTTGTCCAAGTGTAGTTTAAACAAAATTCTCTGCAGAGTAACAACTGGGTTTTTGCACGCATTGAACACACATCAGAAATATGTGCAGTGTTAAATCAAACGAGATTCAAATGGTTTCACATTTGAATAGCAAAGCCTCTCGTGATTATCACAACAGCCAACGTTTGTTTCTTTTTGTTTACACAGGATGAAGAGCAGGACCCATTACTTAACAGCTTTTCCCAACTTAAGGAGATACTCAACAGTATAAAAGGTCAGTGATGCTGTATTACGATCAAAAATGTGTCTTTAGAATCACTTCACGCCATTTACTGTTCTTTCATGGTGCCTTTTATGTATCTAATACTCTCTGCCATCATTAATTGCCTTTTGGGGTAAAGTGGAGTTGTTGGTATTTATTTAGGTTTGCCGTACCCTTCTCTGTCCCTTGCTCAGTCTGAATTTGTTCTGTTTAAAATGTGGGTTCAGCCCCTGTCACTTATAAATGGCAAATATGAGGGTTTAGGGCAGTGGTATTGCACTAGGCCATTACCTATTGCACTTTATTAGCTAGGCCATTACCTGTTTGACTATGTGGTAATAGGTATAATGACATTA
>JAODUE010046162.1:0-18695 GCA_027564755.1 Amblyopsis hoosieri | reverse complement strand
TATTGTAAAAATGTTGTCTTTATACTTATATATCTCCATTTTTATGTGAAGCATTGTGAAGCACTTTGTGATTTTATATGTGAAAGGCGCTATATAAATACATTTTACTTACTTACTTACTTACTTACTAAATGTTCTGGAATATGACGGCTTCAGTTTTTCTTTGTTTTTGTTGGGGGGAGGGGTTAACAAGTGAATGCTAAAAGATAAGAGTTACAAATCGTGCCGCTAGCATGCAGGGCTTCACCAGCTAATCAAGCCAATCAGTGACATCATCCTGTGGAGTATTTGGTAGATTGAAATAGAAATCTGCAAACCCTCTACATGGTACGCAGCTTAATAACGGAGTAACACATCTAGCTCTAATCTTTAACACCAAAATAAGGTGTTGCAATAATAAACACAGAGCAGATGAATCCCTTTTCGGTGGGTTGAGAAGAGACATCTTAGTGATTTTCAACATTTCTCTCTTTGGACTTCAATGAGTCCACTGTGGTCTATTTCGAGTCCGAAAAGCAAGGGACAAATGTAACGGAAGAAAGGTTAAATTACTACCCTGACAGAAAGAAAGGAAGAGAGATGAGTGAGAGTGTGAGAGAGAGAGAGAGAGAGCGAGAGAGAGAGAACGAGAGAGAGAGAGAGAGAGAGAGAGAGAGAGAGATAGAAACACATCTAGAGAGAGAACTCACGGTGTAATTGGTGGCCACGATCACAGGCGCGCCGTCTTCTGCGTAGTGGGTCTCAGTGAAGTCTCGACCCAGCAGTTCCCTGTGCGGACAAAAATGGAGGGAGAGAGGGAGAGAGAGAGAGAGAGAGAGAGAGAGGGTGAGATGAAGATGCACAGAGCAAACATCCTTACAAAGCTAAAAACACATGCTCTGTGATGGGTCAGCCGCCCCTGACATGCGGAGCATTCTCCAGCTGCCTTTCAACCCCCCCCCGGCCCGCACACACACACACACCTTCTTCCTCGCTTAATGTTTGTGTGCTCTGTAGCACACAGTCCAACTCCCACCAGCCTTTGAAGGCCTGTTGTCAGACAAGTTCTCCTTGCCTGCTTCTCCTCTTGATAAGTCTGACTTGGGGAAGGAAAAAAGGCACAATCCCTTCAATTAAATGTTGGATCAGCAGGATTAGCCTCCTTTCATCTTGATAGTGTTGGGCATTGATAACACGTTTCTCCAAAGCACGCCTCAGAGGAAATGTTTGAATGCCTATGCAGCTGCCTTATCAAGCTGGAGTCATCTGTCAGTTACTTATCACACAACATGCCATCAAACTTTTCCTTAACTGCAACTTTTATAATCCCTTTCGACTGGGGGGGGGGGGAAGCAAGCGGGATGATTGCGGTGGAGACAAAAAGCCAGGGCTTTTATTGTTTGATGACACTGGAAAGGTCACCTTACAACAAAGACGCATTAGCCCGCGGGGAGGAACGGGTGACATTTGTCACGTTCTGGGACAAAGGATTTTGGATGTCAAATGCCAGGATGTCCCCGAGCGCACACCTCAATATCGCCAAGGCCACTCACTGTTGTGAGGACACCTGTGTGTGTGTGTGTGTGTGTGTGTGTGTGTGTGTGTGTGTGTGTGTGCGTGAACGCGGGCCACGTGAAACAAGCCATCCGGCTCACGAACACGGCAAATGGAAAACGGACCACGAAAAGATGAGCCCAATCTCCCTTTGGTCCCAGGGGTCCTATTGTATTATTCATCTAGGAGGAGCATGGTAATGGAGCATAATCCAGTTTTTTCACCCCTTTTACTGCAGACTATTTGCACTGCTATAAAACAGAATGCGTTAGGTGGGCGGCCCTCTCAAGTTAATTCGATAGGAGCTTGTATGCAGACTCGGCCATGTGAAAATCCCACTCCATGTTATCCAGCAGGTATTTACACAGAGAAAAGAGGTTTGCTGATTGCTTTTCTGTGGCGCGTCAACCTCTTTCAACTGCCGGGATAAAAAAAAAAAAGTCAAATATCACGCTTGGCTTAACTGAAGGAGATGGATTTACATTTCGGTCATAGTGAGGAGCAACTCAAACCTCCAAAACCATGCCAGACAAAATAATTGACCTCGGAGATAGATGGTCTGGTGTGATTCAACACCTTTCTAATGAAGAATCAAGTGTTGCCAGTAAATCCATTTGAAATGTCCTATCTGATGTCAGACATGTCGTTGAGGAAAAGGCAACTGACAGATTTATTGGGAACACAATTTTCTACTTGTCCAGCAGTGCAAAACAAATCACTAATAATTTTTTATTACGTTTTGGATAAATTCCTAGCATTGAACAAGGAGAGTCTACTAGTCTTTGTGTCTACTAGTAACCCTGTAAGATGACCCATCCAACTTGCCATTGCAAGATTAGCTCCATCAACAAGTACAGACAAATACAATGCATATATACAGTCATTACTATCACAATATCAATCAAGTTAAATCAATGTTAAAAATGAATGTATTTCAAGTACTGCAATGTCGAGCTGGTTTGCAAGCCATGACCTTTTCAAAGGGTTTTCTGGTCTGTTCTCCCATTCACCCTCACGCACGATCCATGCATTAATTACATTGTATTTCAAATCTTAAAATCTCTTAATTCTTAAAATCACTTAAGGTGAATGCACCTGGGCAGCGTAGCTTCTGCCTGGTTTCACGTGTTTCCAATTTCTAGTCAACAATTTGACCAATTATTTTTTATCGTTGCTCTCCTTAATGACCACAAGTCACTTTAAAATGAAGAGCACACTTATGCAGCATTACACTGCACATCACGGGATGGCATCTTAAAAGCTGCTTCACAAAGATTACCATTATTGTATCACATAGCAACCGTCGCCACTGGCCATTTACTGTTTAAACATAACATCCAATTATTGTACATCGGCTTACAATGCATCTACTGTTCAGACCACCCCACTACTCCAGATGGGATCACTTTGTGGTGTCTTCCCACTCCAAAAGTGCTATTGGTGCAAGTTTCAACTCCGTTAAGCGCCATCTTCTATAGCAAATGTACACATCAACACAAAAGGGGCCAGCGGAGGTTGAGGAATCCGTAGTCAATACTGGATAATCACACAAGCCACAGCGGCCGTGGTGGTCCGACAACTGCACGAACACCAAGAATAAAAACTAATGGGTTGTTTTTCCAGAGGCGGGGGAAGCTGAAAGGTGCTCTGGCTCAGACACCCTGTTATAATTTGCACTAATGAGCGGGTCTATTGTGGGACTCGCTGCACCCGCGGGATGTGTGTGTGTGTGTGTGTGCACGCGCCTAGCAGTGTGTGTACGTGCCATTGGCTCTCCCTGGGCATCTGACAGTAAGCCAGGCCCTGGGAGGGCTACAAACACAGCGTGAAGAGACAGAGAAGCAAAGTAAACAATGCGAATGAAGCATTAATGGAGGAAATTCAGCGAGAGTTCTGTTAGACTTTTGCTAATTGAAAGAACATTTAATTTTATTACAGCATGCAGACTGGGAATGGACAGACTTAAAGGACAAAGTGGTCTCAGCAAAACATAAATATTTATATGATAATTATTGTATTTTTTGTTCACTTCTTGAACTTCTAATCAACCGTATATCACAGTTGAGATTTCTTATACATTACATACATACAAGTGTAGAGCTGGATCGCTGTTTCTATGGGTAGTATGTATTCTGAAAAAATCATTGATGTAGCGTTTCATTTACCGTACAGTATATTTCTCAAAGAATCATTATTTTCAAGTGTATATTAGAGGCAGCATAGCAACTGTGCTGTTGACAGACACTCAGAACAAGGTGACTTTGTTCATCAACCCATTGCCCTGTGCACAAAACCTGAACGCCAAATGTGACTGTGTCACATTGAAATGACTAATAACGAAAAGACAATAAAACCATTAAGCTCCCCGAACATGACGTGGTGAACAGACATGCCCAAGGGGCTGTCTGAATTAACTAGACAACAAGAAATGTCAGAGCTGTTGAATCAACCAGACAAAGGTTCTTTATTTTTCCTGCACTGGCTAAATTGGACATTCACATCCTGGACCTTAAATTAAGGCCGTGAGGTATACATGGTCACAAACAATTCAGTGGTCAAGAAAACACAAAACTGCACGGTAAAAATATGTTGAAGGCTATACAATGTCTTCTTTGTGCAAGCTAGCTGCATAGGGTATCCTCTGCTACATGGTAGAGCGCTGGAAACAAGAGAGAGGGGTCTTTATCCCGCTTATCTATAATGTCACATCTGTGTTTTGCGTGCGACTCTTTAGAGGATGAATTGGAGGGGGGGAATGCACAATAACTTGGAGAAAGATGGAGAATAAGAGTATGATGGTATCCACAGTGATATTGTGGGGTATAGAGTACATTTTCTGGTTTGGAACTGATAGCATTGCCAGGGGATAAAGCCTTGTGATAAACACCATCTAAGTCCAGATCAATTACCCATTCATCATCAGTGACATCAGACACTACAGTCTCCAGGGAGAGCTGCGCTTCTTGGTTAACTGTCCTCCGATGCAAATAAACACCACTTAAATCCTATTGTTCAGTGCTTACTTGACTTTTCTCTTTAAAACAAGTAAGAGATGAAATTGGTCCAAAATGAAAATATATATTTTGTATTATCTGTTTTAGTTAAGGTTTAGATTTCTTTAACTGACCTTCTCTAAGGTTAGAATGGGTCAAGAAAATAATGTAATGCTATTTACAGAAGTAGCATATTGGCAGAGGAAGTTTGTTTGCCCACATAGCGTGAAATAAGTCAGAAAGGAGGGGTAACTAACGGCTATACCGTTTCTTTCTAGTTTCTAACTGACGACCATATTCAACTGCCGATTTGCTGTCGTTTTCTTCAACTCAGCCTTGATGTGAAGTGGGCTGACAAGGCCCCTCCAGCTTGTATTACAAGCAAACCTCAAGTATCTCACATTCATATCAGTATAGAAAAGATGGAGCGCAGCCTCTTGCCTGAGTGAACACCTTTTTTCTCTGAAATACTATATATATATATATATATATATACACATACACACACACATATATATCAGTATACACATCTTTTGTGTGGTTAAGGTGTGACTCCATTTCAGGAAGTATGTGGTCTTTATCTGTAAATGCTAAGTTGCAACTTGCAACCAATTGACCTGCAGAGCAAATCATCTCAAAATCTGATACATGCCCACAGCTTTTTCTTTGCCATTTTCACAAGAGAAGTGTGGTATCCTTTTTAATAACAAGACTCCACACTCCATGCACAAACGTAGTGCACATTTACAGTACATTTGCTGTGACAAACACCCAAGGAAAGGTTTTGATATACAAACTTTTCAAGCTCCACATTTGTTTTCCTTTGTAAAACAAACTTTGCTAATAAGCAGTTAGTGTAGAAAGGGTGTCAGTTAAAGTTAGCAACATGCAGCAAATCAGACATTATGATTTTCAAACAAATGCTCTGCCTGCTGTTGTCATCAGCCAACTAAACCGCGTAATGATTGGCCCTGACATTTTCTAACCGGGCACTAGTGATTTTGAGTGAAAGGGATGACAACTGTTGTGATATTATGTGGTCAGCTGAGGCTAGCACAACACAAAATACTATTGTGTGGGCGAAAAAAAATGCATCTCAGAAAAAGGCAGTTTTTCTCTCCCTACTCGATGGATAGAAATAGTAATGGCTACCCACTTAAACAGCATATAGCCTTTTGTATTTATGGTATTTATGGAGGGTGAATGCTGGGGAAATTTGAGCAGTTGACACGCTGTGACGACATTAGTCTTTTCTTCCCCCTAGTGGTTCAGAATCGATTCTTTAAGTGTGTACACGGTTTCAAAGCCATTAGAGTCCCGATGATGACAGAGGGAACTTTTATAGTGAGCACTGGAGCTGGACATTACAACTGTTGGGAAAGAACACTCTGTCCTCTTCTTACATGTCTTGTTTGGGCTCAAGGGTGTGTGATGTAAGGGATGGACACGAGGACTGGGATGAGCGAAGGCAATGGTTTCCACAAAGGTTTTCTTCTAACCTCAATACTTCTTTGTAGGCAGTAATGTAGAAATCACACAATAGCATGCCATGCCATGGTAAAGAGATAACAACACCAGCGCCACAACAGCAGGTGGTTAGACAAGCATACTAGAGAGTGCCATTTTTTTGTGTCAGTGGGCTGTATCTTATTTGTGGATACTGTGGTTAAGTGTGGACAAGTCCAAAAGCTGCCGATGTTTGTTTTTTGGGCACATGTTTTACGAATTCAACAAAGCGTGATTTCTCTTTCCTCTCCCCAGTGCGTGCACACACACACACACACACACACACACACACACACACACACACACATACGCACACGCATGCATTAGAGGGCGTCGGGACGGCATCTGACTACTGTAGTCCTATCTGTTTGGTCGTCGGAACAAAGCGTCCGTTGCCCAACACCGGAGCCATGCAATAACCCATAGACTGAGGCCAACTGTTAGGTAGGTGCACACGCACGCACCAGTGCACCACCACCAGTATCTCCGAGACAGGGCGGCCTACTGCCCTAGTGACCGGAAGACATGTCTTAAAGAAACATACACGCAAAGACACAGTTTATCACTGCCCGAAAAACAAAGAAATCCCATATGGAAATTCCTGTTGAGTGTCATGAGGTGTACAGTAGTCTTGGTTAATGCTCAACCAACGCATGTAATACAATTTTCAAGGATTTTCAAAGGGAAACAGTCTGTGCATGTACAGGACGTATGCTGTTCTGTTATAAAGATTCCTAATTCCAAAGCTGTCGCTGTCTGCGTCAACACGATGCACAGGTTTTTGGAGAGATGTGCAGCTTCGATGCAGTAAGCATAAATCAGCCTGTACTCTTTTCTAGAAGACGTGGAAACAGCCAGACTAGTGTCGCTGAGTTTGCCAAGTCATTCCTCCAGAACAAATGTAAAGTCTGGCATGTCAATCAAAATACCTCTCGAGTAGGCGGGTCTTCTTGTTGCAGTTAGCCACCCTGTGTCCCAGACAATATGCAAGTAAAGGCTGGCTCTGCAAGAATAGAATATGCTTGGCAAGGCTTTATAACCATCCGTATGCAACCAACTTCAATTTCACTTTTTTGATTTTGGTTTGGTCCATTTATATTCCAGCTGGACCTGGCTCTACATCGTCTCTCTATACTGCTCACATGACCTTAGAAAGAACCGAGCAGTGCAGGTGTTACAAATCCCCCTTAAGGTGACGGCAAACACAAGACACAAAACCATAGCTCAGCCATTTCCAGGAACCGCTGAAGAGGAAACAGTTCATTACTGTTCCCAAAACTGACTCTGCATAGATAAACACCCCGAATATCCGCATGTTCCACAAAATAATTAATTAAATAAACTATCATAGACAAATTTAAATTAAGGCTGACTATAAATTGTGCCCTGCTTAATGAGGCCAAACTGACTGGTAAGCGAACATCCTTATCAGCAGTATTTAAATAGAAAAATACAGCCCAGTGCTTAACTAGGCTAAAAGGAAAACTAGGTATAATTTAGCATGTTTTTGTGTCTCCCTTACACCAGAGGGTTAGACATCCATTACATTAGCGGCAAAGGCTCCTAGCCGAGCTGATAAGGCAACAATCAAACGGTTTATAGGACCATTTGCAGGCGCAGCTAAAGAACACTGCTGTACAAATGCTACTCTTTTGTACAGCAGAGACAATAACAGCGCTAATCGTTACAGAGGTTTTCTGTGTGGAGACACAGACAGAGTTAAGGGAAACAAAAGGCCTCAACAACAGTTAACAGAATTATCTGTGCCTGCCAGGTTGACTCAGGGACGTCTGGACGAAGAGATCCAGTAGTATGGTGCTGGTGGGTCAGGGGCTGTGATAAAAAGACAACATCCGACAGACTTGCTCATCACAAAAAAACAGAAAGAAGAAGCGAATTTCCTCTTGTTCTTCTTGGAAACAGTGCAGAGCCCTGTCCTTGTGTGGTTACTAGTTTACCGGAAACGTTCTTAATTTGTGACACATAAAGGCCTGACATGCGTCCCGAGGTAGGGCTTGTATGTGACATTACTAGCCCCGGAACCTTTACAACTGGCAGCGCGACTAGCGCTCATTACAGCCCAACGCAATTACGCCGGTGTCTGCCAGCCAGAAAAAAAAAAAAACACACAAACACACTCCCTTGCGCGGACAGGCAGTTGCCTGTAGAGGTGGGCCGGGGCGACCTGACAACCAGACTTCACTGCTAACCTCAGCCTGACAACGCACTATGAAGTCCCCAGTGCTCTGTGAAAAGCCACCGGGAGCTCCCGTGTTCGCCACACCGGCCCTAATTGGCCTGTTCGCGGCCTGTCACCCAACCGTGAAGCGTGCTGTCACTCCCCCACACCACCCACACCACCCACAGAAGGGCTTGTCACAGATGAAGGTTAATGGCGTACCTTGGGCGCGGCCGAGGTTGGCGACGCAGCGATCTCTACTGCGGCGCGTCTTCACTGAGTTTCCGTGTTTCGGGATTCTGAAAACGCTGCAGGCATGCTAAAGGTGTGTGTGTGTGTGTGTGTGTGTGTGTTTGTGCGTGCGATCCCACGATGTGAGGCGTGACAAGGGAGTGAGTGATGGCGACAGGCCCCCCCTTCCCCCGGCCGTGGCCTCAGCCATTCAGCTTAGAAGGTCAGACTTTGACAGATGAGCCTGCCCTGTCTTTCCAGACATGAACACTATGGCGACACACACAATAGATGCATCAAACGTCAGGGTGTGTGTGTGTGTGTGTGTTATTTGGGCATGGCTGTGTGGGCAATTATTTTAAATACCCGTATAATTTTCAGCTTTTGAATACAGAGTTTGACAACTGTTAACGTGCAGTATGGTTATGTTAATAAGCGCAGCTCCCAACTGATTCTGTGAACAGTGGGTTATACTAGAATTGGCATTAATTGTCACGGTCCGCCCCCCCCGTTGCCCTCGTCTTTTGTTGTTTCTGTCTGCGTCTGTTCTCTTCTCTGTCTGCCGTCTTCCCCAGTCCGTCGGTGCCCCTGTATTCTGTTGGTCTGTTCCGCCCCGTGCTGGCCTGCCCCGTGTTGATTGTTCATTAGTTTTACCTGCTTCTCGTTTTCCTCCACCCAATGGCCTTGTCGGTCCATTGTCACTGTCTGTATCACGTGTTCCCGTCTGTGTTTAAGTTCGATTAATAAATACTTTTTGAAGCCTGCCCCGCTGTCGTGCAGTTGAGTCCTACCGCCCCCAACCTGACATCAATGCATTTCAACACTTTTAACATTGTTTAAAATACTCGCTGCTAATTAGCATATTTGTTGTCATATCCTGTGTGTGATCAAGAGCACTACATTATAAATATCTGAATCAATTTCTGCCATGTTGCCCACCCGTGGGTCGTATTCATAGTCTACACAAGCTACGCAGATGCGTTCTTCCGTAGCAAAATGTGCTTTCCACATGTGTGCAATGCTACGCAAACGCAAGGAGCATTTCCATTCTACGCATTCGTGTCCGCGTAACTTGCGGACTATGAAACGGCCCTAAAATACAGTACGTGCATATACTGTAGCCCTTGCGTTTACAACTGCATAGACTATGATAGAGGCCTTAATGCGTGATGTGTTCAGGTCACAGGAGGTGCTTTAGCCCAGCCCGCGCCCGCCACACTTCCGCAACACGTGCCAAACCAGTAAGAGCTCAGCAGGGTACGCAGGGCACAGCGTTACCCGGGAAACACCTGTTGATTTCACTTCCTCCATTTTAAGGTCGCTACGACTCCCTCTCTTTTGCTGTTATGTGTTTTCACATATTCCTATATCATATTTCCTATTTCGCTGCGTGTTTCTTTCCTACACTTGTCTGTTAGCTGTAAGACAGACCTTGTCTGTTAGCTGTAAGACCATGCCTTCATCCTGCAGAACAAAATACTGCTGAAAATACCTCTTTTTTTTTTTTGGCTTTTAGCTGTCTTCTTCTAAGATGACATCCTGAGCTGTATTAGAGCAGGTTAACAGAACAAAGCTCATTATTGATTTTAATGGATAATGGATTTGCCGTGGGGCTACAGTCGGCTTCAAATAAACTAGTTGCTGGGCGAGAAAAAAAAATCGATGGCACTCGGAAAATATATGACGTTGCTAGGGGGATGCTTAAAACCGCTCGCTTCATCTGAAGTTCTCCTTCCAAAGTGAAACTCCTCAGAGGGCTTCGTCCATAATTAAAAGGTGGAGTTTTTGTGTAATCTCTTAGAAATGCCATAGACATCCATCAGCTATACAGTATGTGAGAATATATCATCTGGTTGACAGACACTGTATAAATCGATTTAGATTTTTGACGGCACCTGAAAGAATTCCGACCTCTTTTCTTGAAATGATCCGGCATATCCACCTTGCCTGTGAATCCCATGAATGCACTCACACAGCTACAACAGGTCTGACCATGGCACTAACATAGGGGCTCTCACATCCTACATACAGCAGCTTCAATACCTTTTCAAGTTTGCAACCGTTATTGCCCATCAACGGTGGGTTACGCCCATCTTAATATACTTCCAAGGGCCTTGTCGTTATGTGCAATGAATGGATAGCATATATCCGCCATTTCCATACAATATTAATATACACATTCTCCCAAGGCGACAATGTAATCATGGTCTTCATTGTCATAAATTTAGAACTTAAACTTAATGTTGCCTATCTACAACAGAAAAATCTGAAATTAATATTAAATGCACTGCCAAAGTGACTATTACTGAGATATGCATATGTGAGTGAGTGAGTGTGTGAGAAAGAGGGAGGGAGAGAGGGAGGGAGAGAGAGAGGGAGAGAGAGATGCAAGCTGTACAGAAGAAGCATTACCGCCAAAGCATAGCAACTGTAGGGCTGATGAGTGGGTCATAATTAATTGAATGATACAGACAAATGTTTTGATAATATTAATGTCTAATATTTGATGAACAGCCTGTCTTCATTTACTGTGCTTGTACAAACTCAACCACAAATGGTGAACTGCTACAATTAAAGAAATCCATCTCAGATTCCTGTTCAGCAGTTATGAGGTTGGGGCAAGGATCCATCACTATAAGCACTGACCTTTTGACCTTGAGGGGTGCAGGGGTCGTACCAGTAAAATCCCTCCAATGGTTTTGTGCAGTCTTTCATCACAAACAGTGTGTTTCGCTCTCGTCCAGCTCAAATAACAGAGAAACCAGACAGACAAACAAACCTCGGCCCAGATAGCCCGGCCCTAAGACTTTCTGCCTGAGTCACCCGGGAGGAATTGTACACCGTATGTCTGGCCGGGGTTTTACAGACTTGCACCGCCTTACGTCAGCCGTAGAATGTTTGGAGCACCGCCTTCCACTCCCAATGCCCTCTCTAACTAAGAATCCCATCTATTCTCAGGATGTTGCCTCTAAGGCAAGCCCAACCCACCCACCCCCCTACCCCCCACTTGTCCAGTGGGAGAGTACCATTAATAAAAAATCCAGTTCCCACAAAAATTCCCAGAAACCCTTCCTCTATTTGGTGGACTGACTTCCCCAAAGACACCCCTCTTGCATTCTCTAGCTATAAAGCTCTCCCTCTCTCTACATTAGCCTACATTGAGCGCTGCAGACCAAACATCTACATCCACGTCGGGGTAAAATAAACACAGGGCCTGCCAAGTTGACATCCCATTCACCCAGCGCCACGAACACACCGTCTGGCAATGGGTAGAAATATCCCCTTCATTTCATTTGCCGCCTGTTTTCTTTTCTCATTCTTGCACTCATGATTCTTCAAGCACTTCTGAGGGGGCACCATTATAGTCCCAGATTCCCTTCCTTGTTATTATCACCCTGTCTGACTGTGTGTACTGTCTGTCTATCAATTCTTTCATTTGTCTTCTCTTTCTGAGAGTCATAGGTCTGTTTCCAAGCAACTGAAATCTGGTGCAAGCAATATTTATGTCTTTGATTCAAGCGGCTTGCGTGCGCCCAAAAAAGCTGCTGAATTTACTGCCTGCCGTGAAGTGTTTCTTTCCGCATCAAGCCAATTATAATTGCAATGCCTTGATTTCGCTTTGAATGCAATGGCGTTGTTGCAGGGTTCAAAGTTTGAATTGGGCCTCCAAAGGCCAAACAGACAAGGTCTATATGAGCCTTGTCACCTCGAGAGACTTCTCAGGATTCTAAGCTCTTCTCCCCTTGAGAGGTCTGGCATGTGTTTGGCTAATTAGAGAGTTAAAAGAGATGACTTGATGGTATCACACCAAAGCCGTAACCTCTCTTGGCCTTGGACAGCACTTCGCCAAAATAGCTCCCAATTCCGATTAGCCTCGCTTCTGTAATGGAAGTCGAGCAATTTTTCAGATTCTCCTTTTCCCAGCAAATAAGATAGCATACAGATTTGTGTCAGGAATGTTGGGTCTGCCTTGGGAACTGTGCGTCTGGGAGGTTATCTGGAAAACTCTGGACTCCTCTGGACATCAGTTACTATCCACAACCATCAAATAATGCCCCCCTTGCATTGAGCTTTAAATATGTTTAAACGAACAAACAAACAGTCAATCGATACATGCCTTGTACCCTTTTCATTAAAGATCGATTATATTTTCCATGAAAATAATTCCCAATCGGTACCTGTTGGACATTTTGCAAGGCCAGTTTGAATTTAAACCAGCTGGAACATTTGATACACACGCTTTTTGTCCATATACCAGGCCAATCCTTTCAATCTATAATAAAGTTTTAGGAGGTGGCAGAATTTGGTAACCTTGAGTTCCTGTGGTGAGACATTCTGCAGCCTGGTGCTTCAAGATGAAAAGTAGCTATTGATTTAGCCCAAATGAAGAGAAAGCTAATGTAACGCAGGAGGAAAAGAACCGCATATACTGTATGGACCGTTGAGATACTGCTCTGAATAATCTCTCTCTATCTCTCTCTCTCTCTTCCCTATTTGCACTTTTACTCTCTCTAATAACACATTCCGCCCTGTCTTCCCTTCTGTCTCGGCAGACAAAGGGGTTATTAGGGTCGTAGGCGTGGCGACGTGGATGTTAGCAATGAAAGAATACTCACTGATTGCGTTCCACTTGTAGCACCAGTTTCAGGTCGTCAGATGACAGCTCTATTTCTCCCCTCTCCGGGTATTGGTCCTGCAAGAGCCAGAGAGCAAACAGTCAAGTCACTGGAACCAGGCAAGGCCATCGCATATCGCTTGGAGTGTACCATGAAATCATTATGAGAAAATGTTTACTTTTTAATTGCGGTTACATATAAGTCCATGTAATTGGGTGTAATGAGGAGCCAGTGTGTTTGTACTACCCCGACCTGGGTGAAATTATGTTTACAGTTGTGTTAGAGAACATTATACTCCCGGACACACTGCAAGGGACTAGCAGTGATGTAGCAACAAGAGAGAAATGAAAGTCAATGAGATTCAGCGACTTGACACAGACGAAATGCGAAATAACGGTCGGCAACGCAAAGTGTAGTGGGTGTGTACAGAGATAAACAAATCTCAATTAAGGCCAATGTAGTCTACCAACTGTATCATATGTTTTCAATGAAATGCTGAAAACACTGTTCTGAAGAAGCAAACCGATTTCTCAAGGGCATCAAAACTAATTGAGTAAGAGTTAGTATGTGCCAATACTTGAAACATATTGTGAAAATACAGATTTTGCAAGAATTTTTATAAAAAAGTATATATCTAGATTAGTTTATACATACTATATATATATATATATATCTTTGTTATTATGAAGATATGAGTAACTGCAGCAGTCACTTAAGTCAAGTCTTAGAGTGATTCAGTAGAAAGTGCAGCAATTTCAAGAAAAAATGTAGTTTGGCTGCTAGCCAGATAGCACCTATAGTCAGGGATAAAGTTTGCTCAAGGTTAATTTAACCATGTGACAGTTGACAGTTCACTAACAGAAAAGTCAGGCTATATACACAGATGTGACAGCAAAATGTCACAGTAGCTCTTTTTTGTCATGGGCACCCCAACAACCTGTCGCTGGTTCATGGTTTGTCCCTGCTCGGACCAATGTCAGTAGTAGCACCCAACAATTTATCCCTCGTCAGGGTCACTTAGGTCTTTACGCCTGCCCGTTTCTCAAATTCACCAAATATCACATTGCATTCCACTAGCTTGCCGTTATCTTTGCATGCTTTAAAAAATCATCTGGCACTTCTACACAGCCCTGGCTCCGTACACAGGAACATAAACAAAGTGGCGAACACCTCTCACAACAACAAAGCCGTAGTACTACGCTTTGCAATGTGTTTCAATGTGTGGGGCGGCACTGTGAATGGATACTGTTATTTATTATTTCGTTTTCGAGAATAACTAACCCCGCCTTTAACCAAATCTAATCAATGCACCCACCATGCACCATTCTTGTTGGCTACTGTAAATAAGATAAGCCGTGTGCGCATTCCATCACTGTCAAGAACGCTTCTTCATAGAATGGTGTAACCCTGTTATCTACCAACTGTAAAGTGTGCGAGGGCAGGCGCAGACAAAAGAAAGAACAAAAAGCTGTTAACAAAAATGAACAATCACTCAAGGTTTCATTCGCAAGAGTAGCCTATAGACACGTTAGCCAGACACCGTAGCAAACGACAAACACTGACGAGACACTAACATATAGTTTACACCTCCCCACAGACAAGGCCATGGTCACGTGATTATGATGACAATGAGAGTCCGGTGTGTGGCTGGGAAGTGTTGGGGATATACGGACGGCTGCAGGCCGGTGGTTAGTACACCAGCGAGGATGAACGGAGGAGGTGAGCACCATTCTTAGCGGCGACTCCGGACCTTCATTGTACGGAACAATCACAATATTATTTCCCAACATCCTCCAGCCCACGCAGCTAATGTAGCCTACTGCATCTGTGTTTTGAAGAATTAGTTGTAGTTTGGTTGCTATCCTGCTGACGATGTACTCTACTGCAGAAGACAAAGGAAATCGATGAAAACCACTAAATTCTTATCATAACCTCCGTCTCTGGAGCAAAAACCCTTCACCACAGTAGGGAGAGCAAATAATGCATTTTTCATGTATAATCTTAGATGACGTTCTGAAGTCCTGAAGAGGAATTGTAAGTACTGGTGTGGAATTAAAGTTATTAAGGCAGTTGATGACCGAGAGCCTCAGCTGAAATCGCACTCATATAAACCTGCAATTAGGTCTTCACAAAGGCGCCAAGGTCCTGTAAAGAAACTCAACTTTTTTCCCAATAAAAAGATACTTCCTAAGCCATCATGAATGGGAGAGTGGGGGGAATTCAATGCCAACATGAACATGTGGATGCCAATAAACAGGGAGAGCTGACAGATATGCCACGTATTGTGGGAGTTACAAGTCTCTTGCTGCGAGTTCCATCGTCTCCGAAGAACCCCTCTGTCATAAGAAAATGCCAAAACATCTCCCACTGCCTAGTCACTATTCTCTCCTCTGTATGTCTATTTTTTTTTTGATGTCTCCTCAGTTAAGGGTTGACAAAACTGGTTTGATTTGCAGTAAAATGAAGAACCAAAAGTGCTGAAGGTCAGGATAGCACCAAACACTTACAGACACATTGTTTAGTAAAAACACTCTTGTGCCCGACTGCCTCTCCAAGTGACAAGCATCTATTCATTACGGTGCTAGCGTCGAGAGGGATTTCTTTAGATGGGAGAGCTTTATGTCATCTCTCTGTATTCAGCCAAGTTCATCCCTCATGGCTCCAAAAAAAAATAAAATCCATTCTGTATTCAAGAACATTGTTTCCAAGAAAATGTTTTTTTTTGTCAGTTGCCCTAATAATAAGTGACAGGCTGATCTTCCACATTGCTTTGCTTTGCAGTTGTTTGTTTTCGGTTTTTGTCAACTCCGCGGACAAAGAGCTGCAAAAAAGTGCAGAAGTAAACCGGCGACAGTTGAGAAAGGACAAAAACCCACTCTGCAAAGAGAGATAAAAGGTGGACCATGCAGAGAACACAAGGAAACAGGACGGAGAAATCAATAGCGAGAAACAACAGGATGCAACCATCGCACAGCAGACAAGACAGTGGCCAGAACATGACCGTCATCCAAAACACGCTGCATGCACACTAAAAACATCCCAGATGCTTCTTCAGAGGCCTGATCCCAACAAAGTGAATTAGAAACTATTTCTATTAAAGCATTATGACTTGCGATAGACATTCTTGCAAAGGAACTGTCCTCTCCATGCTTCAGTGAAGCAGAGCTAATGCAAGGCTGCTAGCGGAAGACTTATTAGATAGATCAAAGCTTGGGTAATGTACATGGTAGGATGACCAAACCTCCCTCTCTCTCTCCCTCTCTCACTCTCTCTCAGCTCAATTATCATACACATTTATGAACAATAATCACTAGGCTATGGTTTTATTGAGGTCATGGCTGCATGGAAAACAGCAATGTCCATTAGAACCCTGCTAAGGCAGTAGAGGCTGCCCTGAATACATTGCTAGTTTAATGACATGATACCTTGCTCAGGTTTGCATCTCAAGATTTAAGTCAAATCTAAATGTATAAAGTGAAGGCCAACTCAGAATAATAATTCAATGGAATGTTATATTAGATATGTAAAAAACATTAAATTTTTCTTCTGTTATTTATTTTGTTCTGTTTAATACAAATGTACACTGCAAAACACATTACACTTGTGGGACAAATACATTTATCACAAGGGTTTCCAATGATGTGTCAATTAAGGAAAACATTTACATAATCTTGTGACCTTGAGATTTTCCTCAAAATTAAATGTCATCCAAGTAGCAAATGTAAAATGTCAAAGGTCTATGCAAAGCTTTCTTTGCCTTCCTTGAGGTGCAGGAGGTGCAGGAGATGCAGGAGGGGACAAAAACCCTGAGAAATGCGTTTTTTGAGTGGCCTCACATTGGGCATTATTCCACGCCTCCACTAAGGGCAAAATATTTCTGGGTAGAACTTCCCCTGCCATAGTGAGGGATGAGCAGGCTATTCGATTTTTTCTCCTATATTCCCCCTTTGACTGTTCTTATCTGGGGGGAAAAGTAGGCCATGAGGAGCAGGATGTCGTCTCCGGTGCAATTTCTTCTCCACGATCAGTCAAGCAGTAGGTTGGGGGGAGTGGGGGGGAGGGGGGGTGCCAGGTGTGAGAGCATACGGCTTAGGAAGCTGATGGTAGAGAGCAAAGGTGGAGGGAGTTAGAGGCGAAGGGATGGGTGGAGGTACAAACAAGGTTGCTGGGGATGGATTTGTGTGTGTGTGTGTGTGTGTGTGAGCGCTGAGGGCGCCTGGAAAGAGACGCTGAATCACTGCTTCTCCCGCTACTGTGTGTGTGTGTGTGTGTGTGTGTGTGTGTGTGTGTGTACGCGCATTGCTAAATGACACAAAGAGCCTCTATAATTAATCTATGTCAAGTGTGTATCAGAGCGGCTAAAATTAAACAAGTCTCCTCGGTGGAGGGGGGTGGGGGGAATACGGAGGTAAGCGGGCTTAGGGAAGGCGCACAGCGAGGTACTTATTACCGCTCACTCCGTTCCCCTGCTGAGCCAAAGTGGGGTGTCAACAGCCTTCATCGTTCTGTCAGCCGCACAAAGATGGAGGCCCAGGCTCATTATTTCCGATAACACACCCATCAATTTCTTCTTCTTTTTTTTTCGTCGTCCTCAAATTTTATAGATGTCAAAGGTTCTGACTCCCAAACACTTCCCGTAAAAAGGAGGAACGTCGGCGGAACTTTCTATTTAGTTAAAACGGCAACATAGATGTTGACAACCTGTAGAAGGACTAAAGGCAAATAAAATGCTGGAGACATGGGTCAATAATATCTCATTTGTATTTTATGATTTTATGAGCAGTGACACACATGGAAACGGTCTGAGTACACAACTGAAACTAAATTACTACTCAAATGTAATATCAACTTAAGATCAGTATAGTCTGAATATTTACATGTTACATGCTGAATTAAACACAATTGTAAGCAAAATAACAACAGATAAATGTTTCAGAATACATTAAGTTAACTGCAAGATGCCAAAAATATTAATAATAATAATAATAAACTTATAGCCAAATGTGATAAACACATTACCACCTCGCTAGCGTCCAATCCTCATCCAAGGACTGTTTACAAACCAAAGCATTTGCTTCAGTTCATTTCCAAGGGTCCTCCAATAACACTTGTCCTGGTAGGCTAGCTGTGATGCTGGCTCATACTGTGACAGGCAGGCCAGCCATAATAATTGCTTAGAGAGCCACGTACAGCTCACACCAAACAAACTGCTTCCCATCAAGACCATCACTTGAACAATCTACAAGAACAAAACAAACTGCGTTCACTGTTTGCTGTGGCAACACTGTATACTGTGCCTGTGTGTCAAATGATTGAAATAAACTGGTGATATTTGAAATTCTAATTGCAATTAATCACAATATGCTTAATTGCTCAAATTTCACAGGAAAGCTTTTTCGACTTTTTCTCCCAGTCTAGTAGATCTTGCAACACCTTTAGCATAAGAACACGTAAGTTAACGTTAAATTGTTATTAAGGTGTTAGCATAGAGCACATTAGTAATGCATTACCTATTCTTAGTGTGAAGCGGCTGGGATGAGGATTAGCACCGCTAAATCTGAGGCCATGGTTCTCATCCGGAAACCGATGGAGTGCCTACTCCAGGTGGGGAATGAGTCCTTACCCCAAGTGAAGGAG